>LR812538.1:4837710-4939537 GCA_903798195.1 Danio kyathit | reverse complement strand
GGTTTTGTAGTTTTGGTATGTTGGTCAAGCTCCAGAGTTATTCTTTGTATTTTCAGTCGATTATTTTGTTTGTTTCCTTGTCTTTGTGTTGGAGCTCTGCATTAGATGTTTAGTCAGGGAAAAGCTGTCTATGGCCAGTTAAGCCTGGTTCTCTCAAGGTTTGTTCTTTATTTCTGACAATTGGCAGAGTTCTGGTACTTGAAATTTGTTTAGCCTGGATCTAGTGGTCTGAACCTACTGTGGCCTGTAACGTGTGGGTCTGCAGTTGGACGTTGTTTGGTCCCTTGCCGCTGTTGCCGCCTCTGGCTTGCTTGGTTGGGACTGCTGAAGTTGTGCAATGTTGGTGTTTCTCTTCGGTAGATTGGCCTTTAGCAGTGACATTTGCATTGGGCTGATCTGAAATAAGCTGAAATGAACTTCCACCGTGACATTTATACTAAACTGAAGCAATTTCAACTTAGAATTTATGCCAGCATCCTACCACTTCTCTTATTTCTGCCTGAATTGCTGGAATGTTCCCCAATTTGAAATATTATGGCTTTTACTCTGTTTTCATCATCGGTGTTAAGCTGTTTTGACACAACCTACATTGTAAAAAGCGCTGTGGAAATAAAGGTGAATTGAATCGAACTTCTCAAGGCTTTGAGAGCGTCTCCGTCAGTGAGACAGCGAGTGACAGAAGAGACTCCAGCTGTTTTTGCAACCTGAAGGTTAAGACTATACTTTCAGGGATCATTTCTATAGTTTCTTACTAGGAAATGTGTTTCAAAAGTGTTGTGTCTCCCAAACCGCGATGAAGAGTGTTGATGCTCTTTTCTGAGCGTGAATCTGGTGTAGAGAAGTGATTTGTCTCCTAAACTCTACACTGTTGATGACCGTTCCTAACTGTTTAAAACAGTTTTGGAGGAAAAGAGCATGAGCTGAGCGGCAGTTAGATTTGGTCAACAGCAGCTTTGAGAGATAGTTCTTGTGGTTTATTTGTAGCTTTGGTATGTTGGTCAAGATCAAGAGTTATACTTTGTATTTTCAATCTATTATTTTCATTGTTTCCTTGTCTTTGTGTTGGAGTTCTGCACTAGATGTTCTGTCAGGGAAGAACTGTCTATGGCCAGTTGAGCCTTGATCTCTCAAGGTTTGTTCTTCATTTCCGGAAATTGGCAGAGTTCTGGTTACTTGAAATTTGTTTAGCCTGGATCTAGTGGTCTGAACCTACTGTGGCCTGTAACGTGTGGGTCTGCAGTTGGACGTTATTTGGTCCCTTGCCACTGTTGCCGCCACTGGCTTGCTTGGTTGGGACTGCTGAAGTTGTGCAATGTTGGTGTTTCTCTTCGGTAGTTTGGCCTTTAGCAGTGACATTTGCATTGGGCTGATCTGAAATAAGCTGAAATGAACTTCCACCGTGACATTTATACTAAACTGAAGCAATTTCAATTTAGAATTTATGCCAGCATCCTACCACTTCTCTTATTTCTGCCTGAATTGCTGGAATGTTCCCCAATTTGAAATATTATGGCTTTTACTCTGTTTTCATCATCGGTGTTAAGCTGTTTTGACACAACCTACATTGTAAAAAGCGCTGTGGAAATAAAGGTGAATTGAATCGAACTTCTCAAGGCTTTGAGAGCGTCTCCGTCAGTGAGACAGCGAGTGACAGAAGAGACTCCAGCTGTTTTTGCAACCTGAAGGTTAAGACTATACTTTCAGGGATCATTTCTATAGTTTCTTACTAGGAAATGTGTTTCAAAAGTGTTGTGTCTCCCAAACCGCGATGAAGAGTGTTGATGCTCTTTTCTAAGCGTGAATCTGGTGTAGAGAAGTGATTTGTCTCCTAAACTCTACACTGTTGATGACCGTTCCTAACTGTTTAAAACAGTTTTGGAGGAAAAGAGCATGAGCTGAGCGGCAGTTAGATTTGGTCAACAGCAGCTTTGAGAGATTGTTCTTGTGGTTTATTTGTAGCTTTGGTATGTTGGTCAAGCTCAAGAGTTATACTTTGTATTTTCAATCTATTATTTTTGTTTGTTTCCTTGTCTTTGTGTTGGAGCTCTGCACTAGATGTTTAGTCAGGGAAAAACTGTCTATGGCCAGTTGAGCCTGGATCTCTCAAGGTTTGTTCTTCATTTCCGGCAATTGGCAGAATTCTGGTTACTTGAAATTTGTTTAGCCTGGATCTAGTGGTCTGAACCTACTCTGGCCTGTAACGTGTGGGTCTGCAGTTGGACGTTATTTGGTCCCTTGCCAATGTTGCCGCCACTGGCTTGCTTGGTTGGGACTGCTGAAGTTGTGCAATGTTGGTGTTTCTCTTCGGTAGATTGGCCTTTAGCAGTGACATTTGCATTGGGCTGATCTGAAATAAGCTGAAATGAACTTCCACCGTGACATTTATACTAAACTGAAGCAATTTCAACTTAGAATTTATGCCAGCATCCTACCACTTCTCTTATTTCTGCCTGAATTGCTGGAATGTTCCCCAATTTGAAATATTATGGCTTTTACTCTGTTTTCATCATCGGTGTTAAGCTGTTTTGACACAACCTACATTGTAAAAAGCGCTGTGGAAATAAAGGTGAATTGAATCGAACTTCTCAAGGCTTTGAGAGCGTCTCCGTCAGTGAGACAGCGAGTGACAGAAGAGACTCCAGCTGTTTTTGCAACCTGAAGGTTAAGACTATACTTTCAGGGATCATTTCTATAGTTTCTTACTAGGAAATGTGTTTCAAAAGTGTTGTGTCTCCCAAACCGCGATGAAGAGTGTTGATGCTCTTTTCTAAGCGTGAATCTGGTGTAGAGAAGTGATTTGTCTCTTAAACTCTACACTGTTGATGACCGTTCCTAACTGTTTAAAACAGTTTTGGAGGAAAAGAGCATGAGCTGAGCGGCAGTTAGATTTGGTCAACAGCAGCTTTGAGAGATTGTTCTTGTGGTTTATTTGTAGCTTTGGTATGTTGGTCAAGATCAAGAGTTATACTTTGTATTTTCAATCTATTATTTTTGTTTGTTTCCTTGTCTTTGTGTTGGAGCTCTGCACTAGATGTTCTGTCAGGGAAAAACTGTCTATGGCCAGTTGAGCCTTGATCTCTCAAGGTTTGTTCTTCATTTCCGGCAATTGGCAGAGTTCTGGTTACTTGAAATTTGTTTAGCCTGGATCTAGTGGTCTGAACCTACTGTGGCCTGTAACGTGTGGGTCTGCAGTTGGACGTTATTTGGTCCCTTGCCACTGTTGCCGCCACTGGCTTGCTTGGTTGGGACTGCTGAAGTTGTGCAATGTTGGTGTTTCTCTTCGGTAGTTTGGCCTTTAGCAGTGACATTTGCATTGGGCTGATCTGAAATAAGCTGAAATGAACTTCCACCGTGACATTTATACTAAACTGAAGCAATTTCAATTTAGAATTTATGCCAGCATCCTACCACTTCTCTTATTTCTGCCTGAATTGCTGGAATGTTCCCCAATTTGAAATATTATGGCTTTTACTCTGTTTTCATCATCGGTGTTAAGCTGTTTTGACACAACCTACATTGTAAAAAGCGCTGTGGAAATAAAGGTGAATTGAATCGAACTTCTCAAGGCTTTGAGAGCGTCTCCGTCAGTGAGACAGCGAGTGACAGAAGAGACTCCAGCTGTTTTTGCAACCTGAAGGTTAAGACTATACTTTCAGGGATCATTTCTATAGTTTCTTACTAGGAAATGTGTTTCAAAAGTGTTGTGTCTCCCAAACCGCGATGAAGAGTGTTGATGCTCTTTTCTAAGCGTGAATCTGGTGTAGAGAAGTGATTTGTCTCTTAAACTCTACACTGTTGATGACCGTTCCTAATTGTTTAAAACAGTTTTGGAGGAAAAGAGCATGAGCTGAGCGGCAGTTAGATTTGGTCAACAGCAGCTTTGAGAGATTGTTCTTGTGGTTTATTTGTAGCTTTGGTATGTTGGTCAAGCTCAAGAGTTATACTTTGTATTATCAATCTTTTAATTTGTTTGTTTCCGTGTCTTTGTGTTGGAGCTCTGCGCTAGATGTTTAGTCAGGGAAAAACTGTCTATGGCCAGTTGAGCCTGGATCTCTCAAGGTTTGTTCTTTATTTCCGGCAATTGGCAGAGTTCTGGTACTTGAAATATGTTTAGCCTGGATCTAGTGGTCTGAACCTACTGTGGCCTGTAACGTGTGGGTCTGCAGTTGGACGTTATTTGGTCCCTTGCCGATGTTGCCGCCTCTGGCTTGCTTGGTTGGGACTGCTGAAGTTGTGCAATGTTGGTGTTTCTCTTCGGTAGATTGGCCTTTAGCAGTGACATTTGCATTGGGCTGATCTGAAATAAGCTGAAATGAACTTCCACCGTGACATTTATACTAAACTGAAGCAATTTCAATTTAGAATTTATGCCAGCATCCTACCACTTCTCTTATTTCTGCCTGAATTGCTGGAATGTTCCCCAATTTGAAATATTATGGCTTTTACTCTGTTTTCATCATCGGTGTTAAGCTGTTTTGACACAACCTACATTGTAAAAAGCGCTGTGGAAATAAAGGTGAATTGAATCGAACTTCTCAAGGCTTTGAGAGCGTCTCCGTCAGTGAGACAGCGAGTGACAGAAGAGACTCCAGCTGTTTTTGCAACCTGAAGGTTAAGACTATACTTTCAGGGATCATTTCTATAGTTTCTTACTAGGAAATGTGTTTCAAAAGTGTTGAGTCTCCCAAACCGCGATGAAGAGTGTTGATGCTCTTTTCTAAGCGTGAATCTGGTGTAGAGAAGTGATTTGTCTCTTAAACTCTACACTGTTGATGACCGTTCCTAACTGTTTAAAACAGTTTTGGAGGAAAAGAGCATGAGCTGAGCGGCAGTTAGATTTGGTCAACAGCAGCTTTGAGAGATTGTTCTTGTGGTTTATTTGTAGCTTTGGTATGTTGGTCAAGATCAAGAGTTATACTTTGTATTTTCAATCTATTATTTTTGTTTGTTTCCTTGTCTTTGTGTTGGAGCTCTGCACTAGATGTTTAGTCAGGGAAAAGCTGTCTATGGCCAGTTGAGCCTGGATCTCTCAAGGTTTGTTCTTCATTTCCGGCAATTGGCAGAGTTCTGGTTACTTGAAATTTGTTTAGCCTGGATCTAGTGGTCTGAACCTACTGTGGCCTGTAACGTGTGGGTCTGCAGTTGGACGTTATTTGGTCCCTTGCCACTGTTGCCGCCACTGGCTTGCTTGGTTGGGACTGCTGAAGTTGTGCAATGTTGGTGTTTCTCTTCGGTAGATTGGCCTTTAGCAGTGACATTTGCATTGGGCTGATCTGAAATAAGCTGAAATGAACTTCCACCGTGACATTTATACTAAACTGAAGCAATTTCAACTTAGAATTTATGCCAGCATCCTACCACTTCTCTTATTTTTGCCTGAATTGCTGGAATGTTCCCCAATTTAAAATATTATGGCTTTTACTCTGTTTTCATCATCGGTGTTAAGCTGTTTTGACACAACCTACATTGTAAAAAGCGCTGTGGAAATAAAGGTGAATTGAATCGAACTTCTCAAGGCTTTGAGAGCGTCTCCGTCAGTGAGACAGCGAGTGACAGAAGAGACTCCAGCTGTTTTTGCAACCTGAAGGTTAAGACTATACTTTCAGGGATCATTTCTATAGTTTCTTACTAGGAAATGTGTTTCAAAAGTGTTGAGTCTCCCAAACCGCGATGAAGAGTGTTGATGCTCTTTTCTAAGCGTGAATCTGGTGTAGAGAAGTGATTTGTCTCCTAAACTCTACACTGTTGATGACCGTTCCTAACTGTTTAAAACAGTTTTGGAGGAAAAGAGCATGAGCTGAGCGGCAGTTAGATTTGGTCAACAGCAGCTTTGAGAGATTGTTCTTGTGGTTTATTTGTAGCTTTGGTATGTTGGTCAAGATCAAGAGTTATACTTTGTATTTTCAATCTATTATTTTTGTTTGTTTCCTTGTCTTTGTGTTGGAGCTCTGCACTAGATGTTCTGTCAGGGAAAAACTGTCTATGGCCAGTTGAGCCTTGATCTCTCAAGGTTTGTTCTTCATTTCCGGCAATTGGCAGAGTTCTGGTTACTTGAAATTTGTTTAGCCTGGATCTAGTGGTCTGAACCTACTGTGGCCTGTAACGTGTGGGTCTGCAGTTGGACGTTATTTGGTCCCTTGACACTGTTGCCGCCACTGGCTTGCTTGGTTGGGACTGCTGAAGTTGTGCAATGTTGGTGTTTCTCTTCGGTAGATTGGCCTTTAGCAGTGACATTTGCATTGGGCTGATCTGAAATAAGCTGAAATGAACTTCCACCGTGACATTTATACTAAACTGAAGCAATTTCAACTTAGAATTTATGCCAGCATCCTACCACTTCTCTTATTTCTGCCTGAATTGCTGGAATGTTCCCCAATTTGAAATATTATGGCTTTTACTCTGTTTTCATCATCGGTGTTAAGCTGTTTTGACACAACCTACATTGTAAAAAGCGCTGTGGAAATAAAGGTGAATTGAATCGAACTTCTCAAGGCTTTGAGAGCGTCTCCGTCAGTGAGACAGCGAGTGACAGAAGAGACTCCAGCTGTTTTTGCAACCTGAAGGTTAAGACTATACTTTCAGGGATCATTTCTATAGTTTCTTACTAGGAAATGTGTTTCAAAAGTGTTATGTCTCCCAAACCGCGATGAAGAGTGTTGATGCTCTTTTCTAAGCGTTAATCTGGTGTAGAGAAGTGATTTGTCTCCTAAACTCTACACTGTTGATGACCGTTCCTAACTGTTTAAAGCAGTTTTGGAGGAAAAGAGCATGAGCTGAGCGGCAGTTAGATTTGGTCAACAGCAGCTTTGAGAGATTGTTCTTGTGGTTTATTTGTAGTTTTGGTATGTTGGTCAAGCTCCAGAGTTATTCTTTGTATTTTCAGTCGATTATTTTGTTTGTTTCCTTGTCTTTGTGTTGGAGCTCTGCACTAGATGTTTAGTCAGGGAAAAGCTGTCTATGGCCAGTTGAGCCTGGATCTCTCAAGGTTTGTTCTTCATTTCCGGCAATTGGCAGAGTTCTGGTTACTTGAAATTTGTTTAGCCTGGATCTAGTGGTCTGAACCTACTGTGGCCTGTAACGTGTGGGTCTGCAGTTGGACGTTATTTGGTCCCTTGCCACTGTTGCCGCCTCTGGCTTGCTTGGTTGGGACTGCTGAAGTTGTGCAATGTTGGTGTTTCTCTTCGGTAGATTGGCCTTTAGCAGTGACATTTGCATTGGGCTGATCTGAAATAAGCTGAAATGAACTTCCACCGTGACATTTATACTAAACTGAAGCAATTTCAACTTAGAATTTATGCCAGCATCCTACCACTTCTCTTATTTTTGCCTGAATTGCTGGAATGTTCCCCAATTTGAAATATTATGGCTTTTACTCTGTTTTCATCATCGGTGTTAAGCTGTTTTGACACAACCTACATTGTAAAAAGCGCTGTGGAAATAAAGGTGAATTGAATCGAACTTCTCAAGGCTTTGAGAGCGTCTCCGTCAGTGAGACAGCGAGTGACAGAAGAGACTCCAGCTGTTTTTGCAACCGGAAGGTTAAGACTATACTTTCAGGGATCATTTCTATAGTTTCTTACTAGGAAATGTGTTTCAAAAGTGTTGTGTCTCCCAAACCGCGATGAAGAGTGTTGATGCTCTTTTCTAAGCGTGAATCTGGTGTAGAGAAGTGATTTGTCTCCTAAACTCTACACTGTTGATGACCGTTCCTACCTGTTTAAAACAGTTTTGGAGGAAAAGAGCATGAGCTGAGCGGCAGTTAGATTTGGTCAACAGCAGCTTTGAGAGATTGTTCTTGTGGTTTATTTGTAGCTTTGGTATGTTGGTCAAGCTCAAGAGTTATACTTTGTATTTTCAATCTATTATTTTGTTTGTTTTTGTGTTGGAGCTCTGCACTAGATGTTTAGTCAGGGAAAAACTGTCTATGGCCAGTTGAGCCTGGATCTCTCAAGGTTTGTTCTTCATTTCCGGCAATTGGCAGAGTTCTGGTTACTTGAAATTTGTTTAGCCTGGATCTAGTGGTCTGAACCTACTGTGGCCTGTAACGTGTGGGTCTGCAGTTGGACGTTATTTGGTCCCTTGCCACTGTTGCCGCCACTGGCTTGCTTGGTTGGGACTGCTGAAGTTGTGCAATGTTGGTGTTTCTCTTCGGTAGATTGGCCTTTAGCAGTGACATTTGCATTGGGCTGATCTGAAATAAGCTGAAATGAACTTCCACCGTGACATTTATACTAAACTGAAGCAATTTCAACTTAGAATTTATGCCAGCATCCTACCACTTCTCTTATTTCTGCCTGAATTGCTGGAATGTTCCCCAATTTGAAATATTATGGCTTTTACTCTGTTTTCATCATCGGTGTTAAGCTGTTTTGACACAACCTACATTGTAAAAAGCGCTGTGGAAATAAAGGTGAATTGAATCGAACTTCTCAAGGCTTTGAGAGCGTCTCCGTCAGTGAGACAGCGAGTGACAGAAGAGACTCCAGCTGTTTTTGCAACCTGAAGGTTAAGACTATACTTTCAGGGATCATTTCTATAGTTTGTTACTAGGAAATGTGTTTCAAAAGTGTTGTGTCTCCCAAACCGCGATGAAGAGTGTTGATGCTCTTTTCTAAGCGTTAATCTGGTGTAGAGAAGTGATTTGTCTCCTAAACTCTACACTGTTGATGACCGTTCCTAACTGTTTAAAACAGTTTTGGAGGAAAAGAGCATGAGCTGAGCGGCAGTTAGATTTGGTCAACAGCAGCTTTGAGAGATTGTTCTTGTGGTTTATTTGTAGCTTTGGTATGTTGGTCAAGCTCCAGAGTTATACTTTGTATTTTCAATCTATTATTTTTGTTTGTTTCCTTGTCTTTGTGTTGGAGCTCTGCACTAGATGTTTAGTCAGGGAAAAACTGTCTATGGCCAGTTGAGCCTGGTTCTCTCAAGGTTTGTTCTTTATTTCCGGCAATTGGCAGAGTTCTGGTACTTGAAATATGTTTAGCCTGGATCTAGTGGTCTGAACCTACTGTGGCCTGTAACGTGTGGGTCTGCAGTTGGACGTTATTTGGTCCCTTGCCACTGTTGCCGCCTCTGGCTTGCTTGGTTGGGACTGCTGAAGTTGTGCAATGTTGGTGTTTCTCTTCGGTAGATTGGCCTTTAGCAGTGACATTTGCATTGGGCTGATCTGAAATAAGCTGAAATGAACTTCCACCGTGACATTTATACTAAACTGAAGCAATTTCAACTTAGAATTTATGCCAGCATCCTACCACTTCTCTTATTTCTGCCTGAATTGCTGGAATGTTCCCCAATTTGAAATATTATGGCTTTTACTCTGTTTTCATCATCGGTGTTAAGCTGTTTTGACACAACCTACATTGTAAAAAGCGCTGTGGAAATAAAGGTGAATTGAATCGAACTTCTCAAGGCTTTGAGAGCGTCTCCGTCAGTGAGACAGCGAGTGACAGAAGAGACTCCAGCTGTTTTTGCAACCTGAAGGTTAAGACTATACTTTCAGGGATCATTTCTATAGTTTCTTACTAGGAAATGTGTTTCAAAAGTGTTGTGTCTCCCAAACCGCGATGAAGAGTGTTGATGCTCTTTTCTAAGCGTGAATCTGGTGTAGAGAAGTGATTTGTCTCCTAAACTCTACACTGTTGATGACCGTTCCTAACTGTTTAAAACAGTTTTGGAGGAAAAGAGCATGAGCTGAGCGGCAGTTAGATTTGGTCAACAGCAGCTTTGAGAGATTGTTCTTGTGGTTTATTTGTAGCTTTGGTATGTTGGTCAAGCTCAAGAGTTATACTTTGTATTTTCAATCTATTATTTTTGTTTGTTTCTGTGTTTTTGTGTTGGAGCTCTGCACTAGATGTTTAGTCAGGGAAAAACTGTCTATGGCCAGTTGAGCCTGGATCTCTCAAGGTTTGTTCTTCATTTCCGGCAATTGGCAGAGTTCTGGTTACTTGAAATTTGTTTAGCCTGGATCTAGTGGTCTGAACCTACTGTGGCCTGTAACGTGTGGGTCTGCAGTTGGACGTTATTTGGTCCCTTGCCAATGTTGCCGCCTCTGGCTTGCTTGGTTGGGACTGCTGAAGTTGTGCAATGTTGGCGTTTCTCTTCGGTAGATTGGCCTTTAGCAGTGACATTTGCATTGGGCTGATCTGAAATAAGCTGAAATGAACTTCCACCGTGACATTTATACTAAACTGAAGCAATTTCAACTTAGAATTTATGCCAGCATCCTACCACTTCTCTTATTTTTGCCTGAATTGCTGGAATGTTCCCCAATTTGAAATATTATGGCTTTTACTCTGTTTTCATCATCGGTGTTAAGCTGTTTTGACACAACCTACATTGTAAAAAGCGCTGTGGAAATAAAGGTGAATTGAATCGAACTTCTCAAGGCTTTGAGAGCGTCTCCGTCAGTGAGACAGCGAGTGACAGAAGAGACTCCAGCTGTTTTTGCAACCTGAAGGTTAAGACTATACTTTCAGGGATCATTTCTATAGTTTCTTACTAGGAAATGTGTTTCAAAAGTGTTGTGTCTCCCAAACCGCGATGAAGAGTGTTGATGCTCTTTTCTAAGCGTGAATCTGGTGTAGAGAAGTGATTTGTCTCTTAAACTCTACACTGTTGATGACCGTTCCTAACTGTTTAAAACAGTTTTGGAGGAAAAGAGCATGAGCTGAGCGGCAGTTAGATTTGGTCAACAGCAGCTTTGAGAGATTGTTCTTGTGGTTTATTTGTAGCTTTGGTATGTTGGTCAAGCTCAAGAGTTATACTTTGTATTTTCAATCTATTATTTTTGTTTGTTTCCTTGTCTTTGTGTTGGAGCTCTGCACTAGATGTTCTGTCAGGGAAAAACTGTCTATGGCCAGTTGAGCCTGGATCTCTCAAGGTTTGTTCTTCATTTCCGGCAATTGGCAGAGTTCTGGTTACTTGAAATTTGTTTAGCCTGGATCTAGTGGTCTGAACCTACTGTGGCCTGTAACGTGTGGGTCTGCAGTTGGACGTTATTTGGTCCCTTGCCACTGTTGCCGCCACTGGCTTGCTTGGTTGGGACTGCTGAAGTTGTGCAATGTTGGTGTTTCTCTTCGGTAGATTGGCCTTTAGCAGTGACATTTGCATTGGGCTGATCTGAAATAAGCTGAAATGAACTTCCACCGTGACATTTATACTAAACTGAAGCAATTTCAACTTAGAATTTATGCCAGCATCCTACCACTTCTC
The DNA here is from genome assembly GCA_903798195.1 of Danio kyathit. Taxonomy (NCBI): domain Eukaryota; kingdom Metazoa; phylum Chordata; class Actinopteri; order Cypriniformes; family Danionidae; genus Danio; species Danio kyathit. Next base: position 4,928,326 of record LR812538.1, on the reverse strand, counting down.
TTATTTTTGCCTGAATTGCTGGAATGTTCCCCAATTTGAAATATTATGGCTTTTACTCTGTTTTCATCATCGGTGTTAAGCTGTTTTGACACAACCTACATTGTAAAAAGCGCTGTGGAAATAAAGGTGAATTGAATCGAACTTCTCAAGGCTTTGAGAGCGTCTCCGTCAGTGAGACAGCGAGTGACAGAAGAGACTCCAGCTGTTTTTGCAACCTGAAGGTTAAGACTATACTTTCAGGGATCATTTCTATAGTTTCTTACTAGGAAATGTGTTTCAAAAGTGTTGTGTCTCCCAAACCGCGATGAAGAGTGTTGATGCTCTTTTCTAAGCGTGAATCTGGTGTAGAGAAGTGATTTGTCTCCTAAACTCTACACTGTTGATGACCGTTCCTAACTGTTTAAAACAGTTTTGGAGGAAAAGAGCATGAGCTGAGCGGCAGTTAGATTTGGTTAACAGCAGCTTTGAGAGGTTGGTCTTGTGATTTCTTTATATCTTTACTATCGTGGGTAAGTCTCGGAGTTTCAGAGAGAGATTTTTGTATTTAAATACCCCTTTTCTTTGTTATTGAACAGTTGGTTGTGAGTGTGCTGTGTAGCACAATATACCACGAGAATTTTAATCCACAAATTTTTTCGTTATGATCAACATGCTAAAAGTGATTTTTTAAATTAGTCATAATGTAAATAAACAGCGTACAAGTGAAAATGAAAGGCCTTTGTTTATTAATAAAATTCCTGCAAAATGCCTGGCTTTAGTCAATCTGCATGCATATTTGCACATTAAAAACTGAAAGCTATTAGTTATGGAATTGATGTTGTTGTTGTTGTTTCCAGTTCTTGGTCCTTTACTCTTTATGTTACATGTGTTACCCTTAGGCGATAAAAAAAAAAACATGGAATTAGTTGCCACTGTTATACCGAACATTCACAGATCTTCTCACAACCTGAAAATCTGTACAAAATGAACAGGTTGTATAGCTAATATAAAAACTTAAAAGATTAATAACTTTTGCTTCATTTTTGAGTTCTGAATAATCAGAGGCCTTGATGATTGAACTCAAAAACATCCCCTGCAAAAAACCTAGCAAACCGCCTCACCCTTGATAGATTTTCAGTTCAGTCCTCATCATCAATCAACAATTTGGGGGTGATATTTGATAACAATCTGTACTTTGAAGGCCTCATTTAAAGCATCTGTACATCTCCGTTTCGTCATGTTAGTCTGTCTCCTTAGGTGTACATAACCCAATTAGCAAAATTCATGTGGCTCAAATCCAGTCCACACCAGACACTTATATCCAGCCCACATACCGCATGGAATGATGGCACTTGGGCGGTCCTCTCCTGTTTGCCAGATCTGTGCCACAATTAAGCCATAGCAATATAACATATCAGCCAGAATTCAACCAAATGAAGCAGAACTGACCCTATTCTGGGCCACAGTTTGCTTTTATTCTGGCCCAGATCCTGCCCACTTACATCTGGACCACATACTGAATGGAATGATGGCTGTAGGATTGTCCCCTCCTGTTTGCCAGGTCTGGGCCACAATAGCTACACTGTAAAACTTTGCTTTAAACAAAACAGCAACATTCTACAGTAAAATTCTGTATTTTCAGTAAAACTGTGATATTCTGTAAAAACAGTGCATTCTGGGTAATCTTGTTGTTTCTGTGAAAGTAGTAAACTGTAAATTTACAGAGCTTAGAGTCGGCACTCAGAGTCAGTAATTGAAATCACACTTTGTGTCCTTGTTGGACACTATTATGTATACTAGTTCACTAATATCCCATTAAACACAATTGCGTTCAAATGACGTCTTTTAGACGTTTCTTTTGGACATTTAGACGTTGAAATTACGTCCCCTAAGGGTGCAGAATGAAAGTTTTTATGACGTCCTTTTTGCACTTCAACACAACCTTAGATGAAATCAACTAAAACATTACATCTCCCAAAATCTTAGCAGAGGTTCAATAAACAACTCAGCAACATCAAAAGCTTCACTTACTACTAACCTGCTTGACTTTATGACTGTCAGATGTCTTCAAATGTCCCTCGTCACATTTATTAAGAATGAAATGCTTTAGTTGTTTTCTTGACAGTACAAGTTTTTAGAATGACCATTGCAGTGAAGCATGGCTGCTTTACCTGGGGTCACTGTTTTAAACAGAGCTCAATCATGTGACTGTTGCTATGGTAAGAAGGTCTAGAAGCAGTTTGGTAATACTGCTGGGTTATTTAAAAGTTAGATTTGCTGCGCTCTTTTGGTCAGTGACTTTTAATGTTGTATAATAAAGGCACTGTGGTGTTATTTACACTGATAACACAATTAAAGCCAGCGGTGCATTGGTCAGGTTTTAAAAGCACAGTGAACATATGAGGCACTAAAAATACACAGACATCAAGAATTAGCGTGTGCATCTCAATGATGGTGAAACATTTCCATAGTCACAGACAAGTGATTCTCCCAGCATGCACTGCAGCATGAAATGTGTCACCATCATTGAGAAGCATATCACGATTCTTGATGACTTTATTTGGAGTTACTCAGATGTTCAAGGTGATTTTAAAACCTGACCAATGCACTGCTGACCTTCAATATGCAGAACCAAATGCGTTCTACTGACAGTTTCGGAAATCAACACCATGCTGTTATCAATGTACAAGATTAAAAACACTGACAAATCAGTGAACCAAACTTTAAGAAGAAAATACATCAATCACTTTAGTCTTGCAGTATGTCTTGATGTAACACATTGCTTCAACAAACTGAGAGAAGTTAACAACATGAAACACCCCAAGAAAAGCAACCACTCTTCACTGCCGCGGTGACTTATTTTCAATAAAACATTTCAAACTTTAAAAAGTTCTTAATAATAATATAATAATTGGGACTGAGAACTTGGACAGTAATAAAGTCAAACAGATTCATTATAAATGAAGCTGCTGATGCTGTTTGTAGAGGTGTTTAATGATCCTCTGCTGAGATTTCGTCATTTCAACGTCTAAATGTCCAAAAGAAACGTCTAAAAGACGTCATTTGAACATGATTGTGTTTTGTGGGTAGGCTCACAGCCACATTAGCCAGAGTTTACTGGCCTAATATTTGCCAAAAGTGGCCCACATTTGTTTTAAAATAACTGGGCCATATTTGCACCTACACATGTGAGCCACTTTAGGTTTCGACCCAGATTACTCTTAAATGACTATGCCACATTTTTGCCAACTGTGGCCCACATTTGTTCTCTGTCATTTCCGCCAAATTTATCATTTTCCACATGGGCCACATTAGACTCACATTCAGATTACATTTTTCCATAAGTGCCAAATCGTTGCCTTAAATGGCCCATATATGAATTAGAATCTTTGGCCCCCTTTTGCCATTGTACAGGTGGGCCACTTCAGGCTCACATTCATTTTGTCTGGGCTGAAGGAAGACCACCAGTGCCCCATAAATGCCTAAAGTGGCCCACATTCGTATGCTATCTGGGAAGACATGCACTATAAGTGAATTGAATAAGCTAAATTAGCCTTGTATGTGTGTGAATGCAATTGTGTATGGGTGTTTCCCAGTGTTGGGTTGCAGCTGGAAGGGCATCCCCTGCGTAAAGCATATGCTGGATAAGTTGGCAGTTCATTCCGCTGTGGCGACCCCTGATTATTAATAAAGGGACTATCTGAAAAGAAAATGAATGAATTAACTTTTTGTCAAACTGAAAAAAATAATCATGCAAAACCTCCACAAATACGGTTTATTACAATAGCTAAGATATGGCATAATAATAATGATAAAAAGGAAAAATAATAACAATAATAATAATAAGAAAACATAAAATTTATAATATAAATGTAAACAAATAAAATATTTTCCTATATTAACTCACTTGGGGCGATGCAGTGGCGCAGTAGGTTGTGCTGTTGCCTCACAGCAAGAAGGTCGCTGGTTCGAGCCTCGGCTGGGTCAGTTGGCGTTTCTGTGTGGAGTTTGTATGTTCTCCCTGTGTTCGTGTGGGTTTTTTCCGGGTGCTCCGGTTTCCCCAACAAGTCCAAAGACATGCGGTACAGGTGAATTGAGTAGGCTAAATTGTCTGAGTGTGTATGAGTGTGAATGAGAGTGTATGGATGTTTCCCAGAGATGGGTTGCAGCTGGAAGGGCATCCGCGGCGTAAAAACATGTGCTGGATAAGTTGGTGGTTCATTCCGCTGTGGCGACCCCGGATTAATAAAGGGACAAAGCTGAAAAGAAAATGAATGAACAACTCACTTGAATAATTGTATCATTTATATAAAAAGCTAAAACAATAATACTATAAATAATAATAATAATAGCCTAATAATAATACTTGAAATGCATGTAAATCATTATTTCACAAATAAACATTTAAAGATCTAGAAGATGACTTTGAAAAATAAACATGTCAGTCACATAAATTATAGGTATGTGACGCTTATATTATCCATAAAAACTTTACATTTCCCACGAAAACTATAGTGCATGTTTCTTCGTTCTATAAAAATCCTCATTATTAAACTTTTCCTTGACATGCTGGCATAGCCTCCAACATACAAAGAGCAAACTGCTTTAAAAAGAACATCATCGAAAGGGGATTCTATTGTTGGTTCTTATGTTTACATATTAGTCTATTTCTATTGTTCGTTTAGACTTTTTAAGACGCGCCTTCATGCAGACGGTCGAATATGATTGGTTGGTTTAGGTTTAAGCTGCGCCTTCTTGCTGATAGTCTACTCTGATTGGACGTCGACAGCTTTGAGTGACGTCATTGCGCGGAATGCCCATTCATCGTTGCAGTTGGGCGTTGGACTCCGCATCTTATTAGTAACCAGGGAAATTTCTCCATTTTCTCTGCTTTCTACAGTGTCAGGGCACAAATCTCATATATTTTTGAAAAACAAACAATTCAAGTTGCTTTTATAACTCCGGTCGTTGTCTTAATCTTGAATTTGCTCACCGCATGTCATTTTAATTCAGCACTTTATAGTAAGGAGTCGGTGGCTTGTTGCTCTTTGTTCTGTATTGGGATCTGTTGAGCTCTTTGTTGGAGGGCAAGCATGGGAGCGCAATTCTCAAAAACAGCTGGGAAAGAAGAAACAGCTGCCGAAAACCCAGGAGAAGCTGCAGTTTCACCCTCCAAAGCCAACGGACAGGTATCGACCAATTAATATGGAAATGATTTATGGATCTTGTTCATTACGCGACTGAATTCTCACGCAGAGTGCTGATGATGGAGACTCAAATCAACAACCACGCAAATTAAGCGCAACAAAGAGGCTATCACATTTTACAGCATGTATTGTATTTAACTTTAGTTACAATAGTTACAATGTTTTAATGTTATTTGAACGATTTATGCGTGCTGCTTTAGAAATCTGATTTAGGGCTTATTTATTCTGTCAAAAACGTATTAGTTTTGAAGAGCGAGTGCTTACAAATGAAAGCGCTGAACTAACTAACTAACTAAATCTATTGACGTTATTAGTGTTATTTTCTTCTATTTTGCAAGGGTAGCGGGGGTGATTGTTATAGAGTAACAATGGCACGCCACGCCTTTAGTCACAGATGCTCGATACGCCTCAGTATCACAATGGAAGTCTTCAACCGACAGAAACCACAAAAGAGCAAGTAAAACGGTTGTGTTGACTAGCTTTATGCAGTACCTTGATTGCTGTACAGTCTGTGTTTTTTGTACAGGTTTGGCTGGCGGGATATGAGGATCAGTGGTTGTTTTTGGCGCCTCAGTTTGTATCGAAACGTAGACTTAAAAGTCCATCTGGTGGTCGTGGCAGTATGCGTTTAGGCATGAATAACTCATATCAACTGTGTAACAAATAGTATAAAGGATTACTTTTGTTTTTTAGGTAGGCTAATTGAATTACTGTTGCTTATAATTGCTTTAATACTGTACATTAATTCAACAGTTCTGCATAATCATATCAGAGAAGCAGAGTAATTGTATTGATTTTTTAATTTAAAATATATTTAGCATTTATTCATTTTCTTTAAGGCTTAGTCCCTTTATTAATATGGGGCCACCACAGTGGAATGAACCGCCAATTTATCCAGCATATGTTTTGCACAACGGATGCCCTTCCAGCTGCAACCCATCATTGGAAAGCACCCATACATTCTCATTCACATACATGCACTACAGACAATTTAGCTTACCCAATCTACCTGTACCACACTTCTTTGGACTTGTGGGGGAAACTGGAGCACCCGGAGGAAACCCACGCAAAATTTTTGTTTTATTTATTTTATTTTTTGGTGTGTGTGTGAGTGTTTTTATTGATTAAACAGGGGAGTACATAATTATACATAAAACAGTATACAAGGGAATTGGCAACAAAAATGTATCATATGCATTAAGAACTTTTTCCAGCAGTTGGGATGTCTTAATAGCTTTGGTATTACTCTGTATAGAAGTCATGGAATCTTAACAATTTTTTAGATCAATGAAAACTAGTTTACAATTTGGTACAGTCAAGCAAACATTTTGTTTTGTGGATGTGGTACTTTCCAAATAAAATATGAATTTTTGTTATTTTGTCCATTTCCAATAATCCAGAGTTGCAATCCATAAATAAAACCATTTGATCAGTTATATTGATAAATTTATAAAACACTTCAAAAGATAATAAGGAAACTTGGGACCAAAACCGTTTTGTGCAACTGCAACTAAAAATAAATGAAGAATTGTTTCCGGTTCCATTTTACAAAAACAACACAAGGGTGAAAAACCTTCCTTAAACTTACTAATAAAATCATTGCATGGATAGTATCTATGTAATAACTAGGGCCAGACGGAATCTGTAGACTTTTTTTGCAATTTCTGTGGAGAATTTTGGTAAAAATTTGCGGATTTCTGCAGAATTATTTTGGGAGTATTATTTTAGGGGGTAATTATTTTAGTCTCATAACTAAAACCTTAATATATGAAATAAAAAATAATACCTTTTAAACTTTTATTTAATGTTTAAAATGCAAATTCAATTAGATTCACTTTATTTGGTAAACAAAGCAAGTCTCATATAAAATATCTACTAAAAGACAGAAAATATTACTTTACAAACGGCATTGTACATAAATCAGGTGAACATTTTCATTCATTCATTTTCTTTTCAGCTTCGTCCCTTTTATTAATCTGGGGTCGCCACAACGGAATGAACCGCCAACTTATCCAGCACATGTTTTATGCAGCGGATGCCCTTCCAGCCACAACCCATCTCTGGGAAACATCCACACACACTCATACACTACGGACAATTTAGCCTACCCAATTCACCTGTACCACATGTCTTTGGACTGTGGGGAAAACCGGAGCACCCGGAGGAAACCTACGCGAACGCAGAGAGAACATGCAAACTCCACACAGAAACGCCAACTGACCCAGCCGAGGCTCAAACCAGCGACCTTCTTGCTGTGAGGTGACATCGCTACCCACTGCATCACCACATCGCCATATTTAGCAGTATTTTTGCATTTATCAACCCAATTGCAAATAGTTAAGAAAAGACGAATTGAGAAATTAGATCATGACAATACATGGTATAAGTTCAGAGAAGCACAGTAATTCAGATTTAACTAAAAAGGATATATCTGACAATTGTACATGCTTAAGAAATAATGATGTTTTAGAGAATTAACATGAATATTTCTATGAAATATGGTCTCAATACTTTGAAACGCTTTTATTGTTGTTTAAAAGTGTTACTTTATAACAAAAATAAAAGGTCCTGGTTGACTCAAATTTGAACAGTCAAGAGTTTAAATTCTATATGCATTGGACTTTATGTGGATTTTTTGTGTTGAGTCAAGTAATTAAATTATTTATTATTAATTTAAGTAATTTAGAAAGTAGTTTGAAGTCAGAATTATTAGGTGTTTAAATTTTTTAAACACCATTTTAAGGACAAAATTATTAGCCCCTTTAGGCAAATGTTTATTTTCGATAGTCTACAGAACAAACCATCATTATACAATAACTTGCCTAATTACCCTAACCTGCCTAGTTAACCTAATTAACCTAGTTAAGCCTTTAAATGTCACTTTAAGCTGTATAGAAGTGTCTTGAAAAATATCTAGTAAAATATTATTCATTGTCATCATGGCAAAGATAAAATAAATCAGTTATTAGAAATGAGTTATTAAAACTATTACACAGCAAAATCCTCAGAGTAAAATTTACTCAGTTCAGAGAACATTTTGTCCCTCTCTAAATTGAGTAAAATTTACTCAACAGCAGAGTTAAAGATAATGAGACAATGATGGGGTTAATTAAGCGATGATTGAGCACTGATGATGAACACCTGCTGTTAATAAGCAGAAACGGAAGAGTTTGACTTTATTTCTGTCAGATGTTCACAGGAGTCCATATGAGATTTATTGAGAATTAACTGTTTTAGTTATTTACATTTTACAAAAAAAAAAATAAAAAATGTTTTTTTCCCCCTGATGTCACCATCGTGGAGAAAAGTGGTTGATTTACTTGGGCTCTTTAACTCGATTTCTATTGTTGGTTGTTCTTTGTTTGCTATAACAAGTGAAAAGAGAGCTAATATGATCAGTTTGCAAAAAGGATGTCATCACTTTCCCTCTGCACCTTTAGGGGATGTCATTTCAATGTCTAAATGTCCAAAAGACTGGTCTAAAAGACATCATTTGAACACAGTTGTGTTTAGTGGAAAACATGAATCAACATTTATGTAATTTTAAAGTCTTTCATTGAGAGTTATGTTTGTTAACTGCACAGTGAGTTCAGGGAAAGGTACCATATTTCTTCCAGACAGTTCGCTTGTTCTGCGTGCTCTCTGTCAGAAGCGCCTTTCCCTTCTCTTACGATTCGCTGCATCACTAAGTTCTTAAGGGACATCGGAATACATGAGTGACCTTTTGTGTCTCATATAATTGATGTCATTAGACCAATCAGACACTACAATACACATTTGAAGAAAAAAAAATACATACATGCATACATAAATAAATGAAAGAAAAAAATAGCTTTTTTTTCAACTTGTGTTATAATAGAGATGATGGTAATTGCAAATGCTTGGATGTGTAATGATGGTCTGTGCTTTGCTTTAGGAAAATGGCCACCTGAAAGTGAATGGCGATGCATCTCCAGCAGCTGCTGAGCAGAAAGAAGAGGTCCAGACCAACGGCACGGCAACAGCAGAGGATGGAGAGAAGGACGAGAAAGCTCCCGCTGAAAAGGAGGCCGCAGATGGAGACAAGGCAAACACAGAAGTGATTGCACCAACTGAAGAGGAGGCTGCAAAAGCTGAGGATGGAGCAACTCCTTCAACAAGCAACGAGACCCCTAAGAAGAAGAAGAAGCGCTTTTCTTTTAAGAAATCTTTCAAACTGAGTGGCTTCTCTTTTAGGAAAACCAAGAAGGAGACGGGAGATAACGTCGAAGAGGCAGTAGCGGCAGGCAGCGATGAAGCCAAGGCTGAAGCTGTTGAAGGTGTGTCAGAGGAGGCTCAAACCACAGAGGAGGCAGCCAAACCAGAGCAGAATCCAGTAGAGGAGACCAAGGCTACCAGTCCTGCTACTGAGGAGTCAAAAAAGGAGGAGAAAGCAGCTGAGCCAGCAGTGGTGACAGAGCCCAGTCCTTCTCAGAATGAAGCAGCTGCGGCAGAAGAATCTGCTCCCTCTGTACAAGAAGCAGAATGCAGTCCAGAGGCCCAAGCAGAAGCTGCCACAGAGTAATTTTGTGCAGATGAAAAGAACAGAGGCGATGAAGGAATGGAGAATCAAAGAATTGTTCCCTGTTGTACAGTGGAGCGGTGCCAGGGTATGAAATATTGGAGAACTTGTAACAAGGAATATTTTAAACGTCTTTTTTTGTAGAGCAATCTCTATAAATCTCACTTTGCTTATGTGGTTTTTATAGAGTTGAAATGGGTGGTGAAGTACAGAAAAGGTTACATTTATCTGCCCTATATTTTTTTATTTTTTGAAACAGTATTAACTGGATTTGTTTTTATTTTTGCATTTTTATACAAACAAAACAGTGCAAAATGTATTGAAAATGTATGAACATGGCTGTGGATTAAAGGCAGTTGGTTGAGTGGCCAAAAGGTTTTTTTAAATCATTAAACCACACGGCAAAATCCTCTGAGTAAAATGTACTCAGTTCAGAGTGTATTTGGTCCCTCTATAAACTGAGTACAAGTTAAGCTGCCGTCACACTGCCCTTTTCTCCCCATAGACTTCCATTCATACGCAGGAGAATGTGTCAGACCGGAAATGCAAGGTCGTGCGTCAGGTTTTGCAGATCGCTGCGTTGGAAAGTTCAAGCTTGGTGAACTCTGACCTGCGAAATCGCATCACTTGACTGCGTAAGACCAATTGAAGATCAAAACATGACCTCTCTGAACAGAAGTTTAAAACATGGAGCAATCGCTTGCTTTTTTAATGTCTAATCATCTTGTTTAATCCTGCCCCTTTTCGCAGCGCCGTACGACAGAATTTCACACACACAAACTCTAGTGCAGGGGTGGGCAAACTCGGTCCTGGAGGGCCGGTGTCCTGCATAGTTTAGCTCCAACTTTAATCAAACACACCTGAACATCTAATCAAGGTCTTACTAGGTATACTTGAAACACCCAGGCAGGTGTGTTGAGGCAAGTTAGAGCTAAACCCTGCAGGGCACCATACCTCCAGGAACGAGATTGGTGACCCCTGCTCTAGTGTGACCGCAGCTATACTCAACAGCAGAGTTAAGCCGAAGCCACACTAGAGTTTGAGCTTGCAAAATTCTGTCGTACAGCACTGCGAAAAGGGGCAGGATTAAACAAGATGATTAGACATTAAAAAAGCGAGCGATTGCTCCATGTTTTGAATTTCTGTTCAGAGAGGTCATGTTTTGATCCTGGATTGGTCTCACTCAGTCAAGTGATGCGATTTCGCAGGTCAGAGTTCGCCAAGCTTGAACTTTGCACCGCAGCAACCTGCGAAATCGGACGCATGACCCTGCGTTTCCGGTCTGACGCATTCGCGTGCGTATGAATGGAAGTCTATGGGGAGTAAAGTCCAGTGTGACCACGGCTTAACTCTGCTGTTGAGTAACTTTTACTCAATTTAGAGAGGGACCAAATACACTCCGAACTGAGTAAATTTTACTCTTGAGGATTTTGCTGTGCACTGACAAGTAGTTTAAAATAGACTGATCATAAAATCATGCACCACAATTAACAAAACTAAATGATTTTTTAACAAAATATATAAAAATTTAAAAAGAAGATTCTGGGAACCCTGTAACGGTCAGTAATTTCAGTAGGAAATCAATTTACACATGCTTTGTAGTGGTTCTATGAGCTTATAAAAGTATGTATAGAATGAGCGTTTAACTTTGTTACTGTATAAATATCTTGATCTCAAAAAGCACATGCAGCTCTTCTATCAGCACGTTTGGATTTGTACATGGTTTTCAGAGCATTGAAGCATTTTTTTAATCTCAAACCAAGCTGTGACGCATGTTCTGGTTCATGTTTCTATTGTAATTTGAATTGATTACAGCAGATAATCCTTTTTCACGGGTTGTTTGACAAAATTTGGGAAACGATCAGATGCAGAGTTGGCATCTGGTCTCTTTTGTAAATATTGGGGAAGCGTTTACATTTGACTTTGAGTTTGAATGTAACTTTGCTTACATAATTACTATTGAATTTCGCTGCTGAAGGTGTTTTAAATTTTTGTGAGCACATTCAAAGCAAAATAAATGTGAATACAATTTGATTTGTTTTGTCTCTTCTTTTTTTTGAAAAGAAAAAACAGGTAACCATTAATAATTTACTATTAATAACATAACTATTAATCAGTGCTAGTAACATTTAAGGTGGTGGTATGTTTTGTAATTTTGTGTACAAAAGGCCACATAATTAAAGAGATAATACACCCCAAAATCGAATATTACTCAGCATTTACTCACTCTCAAGCTGTTCTTTTATAATTATTTTTAAATAAGCCCCAAACAAGATATTCTGAATCAGAAGAATGTTTACAATAAGTAGCCACTGTCTTTTTTTGATGTCATAAATTTGTTGGATTGGGTGAAATGTGCTTAGCCACAGCCCTCTGACCATTGGTTTGGTGCTAGTGAAAGATGAGAGGAACATAACAATAAAACCCTGCATCTTATTCTATTTCAGTTGGATATACATCATCATAATGCAATAAAATTCTGCAGCAACTTCCGGTTTACGCAGACTTTAAAAGGGTGGTTCAACTAAAAATGAAGATTGAATTACTATTTACTCTGTCTCAACCCAGATAGCAATGTGGCCCTACGAATGTGGGCCACTTTAGGCAGTTATGCGGCACTGGTGGTATTCCTTCAGCCCAGACAAAATTAATGTGAGCCTGAAGTGGCCCACCTGTACAATGGCAAAGAGGGGCCAAAGATTCAAATTCATATTTGGGCCATTTAAGGCAAAGATTTGGCACTTATGGCAAAATGTAATCTGAATGTCAGTCTAATGTGGCCCATGTGGAAAATGATAAATTTGGCCCAAATGATGAAGGACAAATGTGGCCCACAGTTGGCAAAAATGTGGCATAGTCATTTAAGAGTAATCTGGGTTTAAACCTAAAGTGGCTCACACGTGTAGGTGCAAATGTGGACCAGTTATCTTAAACATATGTGGGCCACTTTTGGCAAATATTTGGCACAGTAAGCTCTGGCTATTATAGTTGTGAGTCTAAAGTGGCCCAGAGAAAATATGGCAAATGTGACCCAGTTATCAAATGTGGGCCACTTTTTGCAAATATTTGGCACAGTAAACTCTGGAGAAGCTCTGAATTGTGTTTTGAACTGAACCTAAACTGGCACACTCAGAAAAACCATAATATTAATATTAAATCTTAAAAAGGGGGTAAAATAGGTACCCTTTAATATAAATTTCAGCAAATAAACACCATTAATGGGTTTATTCCTTTATTAAAATGTCCATAGTAACGTTAATTTTCACTGTTTCATTTTGGGAAACTCCTGAAATAAATAAGTGATATCTCCGAACTTTAATAATAAATTATATAAAATGCTGCACTTCCCACCTCCAGTCGCAATGACTTCTGGGACTTCTCGAGCGAGTTCGGTGCTCAAGTCTGCATCGGTGCGTCCTCGATATCTAGAACACACCCGGGAAGTTTCACGTGTTCTCTGTTCTTGCAGTCTTGAGTATTGGAACTGAACTTTGGCAGTTGATGATGACTTTACACGAGGACGGAAGATTTTGAGAAACAGCCATGAACTGAAGTGAACCCTAGAGCCATCATTCCATTCAGTTTGTGGTCTGGATGTAAGTGTAGGCCAGATCTGGGCCAGAATAAAAGCAAACTGTGGCCCAGAATAGGGTCAGTTCTGGTTCATTTGGTTGAATTCTGGCTGATATGTGATATTGCTATGGCTTAATTGTGGCCCAGATCTGGCAAACAGGAGCGGACCGCCCAAGTGCCATCATTCCATGCGGTATGTGGGCCGGATTTGAGCCACATGAATTTTGCTAGCTGGGAAGAAACTCCATTGAAAATACTGGGGTAAAATCAATTTTCATATTTTTTTGCCAAATATATTTATTAACATTTTGTGCAGATACAATATCATATACATACAAAAATAAGTAATACACTGTTCTGCTTTTTCACAATTAAGAACCAATGACCATCAGAAAAAACAATATAGTTCTAAAATAACACAGTAAATGTAAAGAAATAAATTAATAAAATAAATATTTAAACAACAACAAAAAATAACTTTAAAAGTAATAAATAAAAAATAATAATTAAAAAAAAAAATAATAATAAAAAAAACTTTATTCCTCTTCTGCTTCAAGATCAATAGTGTCAATATAATTCAACAAAGGTTTCCATGTTTTGTAAAAAGATTTTAAAGACCCTCTTAATGAAAACCTAATTTTTTCCAATTTTAAACACAAAAAAAATTCTTTTATCATCTGTCATATGAAGGTGGAGATGTATGTTTCCATTTAAGGAGAATGAGCCTCCTATAGCCAATAATGTGGTAAAAGCCACAACGTTCTGTATTGTTGAAGGCAAATTTGGCTCAAAAGGAATTCCGAATAGTGCTGTTAAAGGGTTTGGAGAGGCTGATATGTTAAAAGTTTTCTCAAAAGCATTGAATATTTTAGACCAAAACAGTGTCAATTTTGGACAAGACCAGAACATGTGTGTGTGGCTTGCTGGAGATTGTTGACACCTATTACAAGTATCACTTCTATTTGGGTATATTTTGGCTAATCTGGCATTAGTATAGTGTGCTCTGTGAAAAATCTTGCACTGCATTAAACTGTGTCGGGCACATATAGAAGAACTGTGTACAAAATTGAGTATATAATCCCATTCTATTTCACTGATTGTGATCCCCAACTCTTGTTCCCAGGTGTTCTTAGGTAATTCAGAGGAATCAAAATTCAAAGAATTTATTGACCGATAGATGACAGAGACTATCCCTTTTCTGACTGGATTAAAAGAAAGAATGGCGTCCATTTTTGAATCAGGAGGAAGATTAGGAAACTGAGTAAACTGATTTTGTACAAAATGTCTTATCTGAAAGAAGCGTAAAAGATGAGTTTTGGGAAGATGAAACTTTTCAGACAAATTTGAAAATGACAAAAATATACCTTTTTCATACAAGTCTATAATGGTATTAAGGCCCTTAGAAGACCAGTCACGAAAAACATAATCAGAACACGATGGTAAAAAAGATACATTATTTACTATAGGTGCTAGTGTGGATGGACTTATTAGCCCAAAGTGTTTCCTAAAAGAAACCCATATTTTAATAGTATTGATCACCACTAAACTGTCCGAAACAATTCTACTATTTATTGGAAGCTGAGAGCAAATCACTGAATGAAGGGAAAACTTTGAGGATAACAGTTCTAGTTGGACCCAGATAGGACAATGTTCATATTTTAAAGACATGGCACGGAAAAAAATTAATTTAACGCAGAGCTTCTTGTTTGGTCTGTTATTTATCTCAGCAGTGATGATTGCTGTTTTTTTTTTTTAAATCAGATCTTAAACGCGGCAAATTTGTATGGGATGACAATTCACCAGAAGCCATGGGGCTGTCTGACTGTAATTTAAAGTCTGTGTGCATATACCCCACTGACCTGTGTGATGAATGTCAGTTGAAAGAAACAGTCAAACACATCTTTATATCATGTGAAAAACATCAGCTATGTGAAATAGGCATAGGATGGAGGATATGATTTTAAAAATATAATGGAAATTATAAGTTAAGGTCAACGAAGATCATTTTTATTTGGTTGTTTAAGGAGGACTGGACTGGACTGGAAGGGTGAGTATAAGAAATAAGAACAAAGACTCAGTGAAAACAGCAGATGGCAGTGATGCAACTTATGGATGCCAGCTGCCGTTAGGCTCCAAAGAAGAAGAACACACGCACACACAGACGGAAGCGAATGACGAAGCATGCGCTAAATGATCATGGAGGTGGATGATCAACACTCGTGTCAGAAAAGCAGAAAAAACATGGACATCGAGAACGAGGATTTTGATGATGCTGAAGACAGCGATCACACCGAAAATGACAAAAAGGAAGACGAACTCACGCTGGACAATGTGCTCCGTTTGGGCGGGACAAAAGTGAGTTTATTTACGTTAGCGTGTGTACTACACACACGTGTTGTTTCTCTGACACATAAAGAGCGTGACAACACACGATGGACAAACTAGTTTGGCTTTTAATTACATTCCACGGTAACGTTATACGGTTTCTTTAACTATTTCACTGGTGTCAATCTTAAATTAAACCAAGAAGAGACATTTCTGTTACGCATTTGAACGTTATGAATAATACATTCATCTGTAGGATAGTTTTATTATTGGAAATGAATTGTTTTAGTAATTTTGAGCGCAAATTCTCATTTAAAACAAAGCCAAGTAACAATTAGACAAAATTAACGTTAGGCTAACTTAAAGCTAAATGTAGCTCGAAGCATTGAGTTGAATACGCAGAAATAAGGTGTATAATATAGGACATTTCATTCCAATAAATAAATCCATGACAAACTGCATATACCTGTGGAGCTCCAACTTTAATCGTTTGGAATGTGGATAATGGTTTGGTGGCATATTTGTACTTAAAAGTGATAGTTCACACAAAAATGACTGTTTAACTTCAAGTAGTTCCAAACCTTTATGCTATTCTTTTGTATGTTGAACATAAAAGAAGATATTTTGAGCAATTCCAGCGTTATGGATATGACATTTGCAGTAAAATCTCAAAACATAAATTCACAAAGAAAGTGTATGTTAACATTATATTGAAACATCTGTTTATAGTTTCCAAAACAACTAGCCATAGAGTTAAAGATCAGAAAAATATCAATCTGTAAACACTTTTTCTATTTTAAATGAGGAAAATAAGTATGCGTTATGGATGTGACAAAGAAAGTTAGCGAGTTTAAAGTCTACCACATACTTTGTAGAAATTCTGTGAATGAAACTACACCACCCAAAAGAAACAATGCTAATCAAAAGGATAAGAGTTGGCTCTTTATAGAACAAAAATTATTGATTTTATTTTATTTGACATTTCTTTGCATTTGTGAGGAAAAAGCTTCGTTATGGATGTGACATCTCTCCGTTACGGATGCGACAGATGAGAAATTGGCACTTGTGTGATTTTGGTAAATCAAATATAATAGTTTGAAAACATTAACAGAGGCATTTTTGAGTATTTTTAAAGCACTGTAAAATACTTGCTTACAAAAAATGCAGAAACGGTTTCGATACTTTGGCGAAAACCTAATTTTTTTCAAGGTTGACATTTGCATGAAATTGCTCTCCTAAAGACAGTTGAAAACCTTTGACTTGCATGCCAGAAATTGTTGCCACGACTTACAGATTATTGAGCTGAAGCTTGACTACGCAAATCAAATCGCAATATCTGTCAAAAAAATTACGCAATTAGATATTTTCCCCAAATCGCACAGCCCTACTTTGAATCGACTTCAGTGCTGTCAAGCAGAATCCGTATGTTCATTTTAAACTAAATCTATTTACACCATTTAGCCTACATTGAAACATTTCATTTCAGATATTTTTTTTGTAGCTTAACAATAAAACAAACAAATATAAGGTTACATTAAATTTGAAATTCTCATTCTCAGATGGCATGGTGGGCCAAATCTAAGATTACCATGGGCCAACTTTGGCCCGCAGGCCGTAGTTTGGGCATATCTGGTGTAAAGATTTGAAACAAGTGAAGATGGAGTAAATGATGACTGTGTATACATTTTGGATGAACTATCTTTTAACCCCAAGAAGCAAGTCCAATAAATGTAAATGTATCAAGTAGAATACATTTGTAAAGTAATTTTCAGTAACGTGTGACTTTTAAATAAAGTTGTTTGAAAAGCACAAAATGTCATGTCACATTTAGGGACTTCTCTCGTTCTCATCTCTTTTATTCTTTTTTAAATCATCTTTGCTTGTGTTATGTATTAAAAAATAGTGTTGGGCAACAATTTTAATTGCATGCTTTGTCTGGCATTAATTGCGATTAAATAGTTAATTCAATAGTAGTGTATTTGCACACTTTTGTTTTAAAAGTACTGAACAAGTAAAAACACCATTTTTTTTCCAAACACTTTATTAGACAAGGTGCTTTTTACAGCAATATTCCCTTTCCATGTTAATTTCTGTTAAACGGCCAAGCCCTAATTCATTTTCTTTATTTCTTTTGGTCAGAACTAAAGTGGCAGACATGGTACTTGCTTCTTTCAGATGATATTTTCAGTTAAAAATGTGAAATTAAAGTAGTTTTTTTTAGATGTGAGAATCAGTCTAGTTTTAGTGATATCTATGAGCTAGTTTGCTTCAAAATATGTCCCATCCTCTCTTAATTTTCAGTTAAGATTTTCAAATATTCAAATTAGTGTGTGTGTGTGTGTGTGTGTGTGTGTGTGTGTGTGTGTGTGTGTGTGTGTGTGTGTGTGTGTGTATATATATATATATATTGAATAATAAAAACAATTCTGTTGTGCTACAATTTAAGTAGTTTGAACAATTTAAACTGTGTATTTTCCATTTTTTTTATCTAAAGGTTCATATTTAATTTAAGTGGTAATATATTTACTTCACTGTGCAGTGTTGCCACAATCCTTGTATAAGTAATAATACATTTAATTTAGTTGTTTTGTATAGTTCTAGTGAATAGTTATTTTATCAGTACAGTAATTTTTTAATGTTTGTCTGATAAATCGTATTGTTTTGTTGTCACAGGCAGATTATGTCATGCTGGCTGGCATCAGTGATACTACAGAGCTCATAAATGGTGGGAAAAAAGTCATAATTGATGATCTAGAGGAGGGAGAGCTGGAAGATTTCATAAAACAGCTGGGCATCCGTGCATACGCAGAGCAGCAAATCATCCAAGATGAAGAGGACGCAGCATCCTCAGAGCCAACCAAAAAGGAGGGAAAAAAAGCAAAAGGTTCCAAATTAAAAGAGGATGCAGCCCCTAATGTGAAAAGTACAGTCACCCCCTCAACAGAAGTGACGAAGAAGTCTGTTCAATCTACAAACCTTGCCAATGCCACTGGAAAGAAGGCCAAACAAAAAAACGTAAACCTGTTTGAGTTCATTCCAAGGCAATTTCTCCTCATTAAACCTGGCGGGAAGTGGTTCGATATCGAGTACACCTCAGAAGGCACGTCTGTAGCTCAAAATGAGTCCCTGACCTGTCAGTACAAGGCTTTAGCTCAGAAACTCTACGAGAATGAAACTGCCCTCTACAAAAGCAAGAAGAACCTTCAGAAAGGTGCCAACTCTGCCTGGATGAAGACCGTAGTGTCCACAGGAACTATGACCGATAGGATGGCAGCTATGACCGTGCTAATTCAAGACGCTCCAGTTCACAGTCTCGAGCACATTGAGAGCCTCGTGTCCATGATGAAAAAGAAAGGAAGTCGCAGACCTGGACTTATGGCTTTGGATACCCTTAAGGAACTGCTGCTTTCTGACCTCCTCCCAAAAACCCGCAAGCTTCGGACTTTCTCCCAGCATCCTTTTGAGGAGCTGGAGGAAAAATCCAGTGGCAACAAGGACACCCGGGACCGCAGGCTAATTCTCTGGTACTTTGAGCACCAGTTGAAGCTTCAGATTGCAGATTTTGTGGTCACTTTGGATGAACTAGCTCATGATATGGTCGAGGCCACCAAAATGCGAGCGCTTACCACAGCCTATGAGCTGCTGTGCAACCAGCCAGAGCAGGAGAAATTGCTTCTTGTACAGATTGTCAACAAATTAGGGGATCCTGAATACAAAACTGCCTCAAAAGCCTCATACTTGTTAGAAACGGTGCTTCACAAACATCCCAACATGAAGACGGTGATCTGCTGTGAGATTGAGCGCCTCATGTTCAGATCCAACATCAGCACCAAGGCTCAGTATTATGCTGCATGCTTCCTAAATCAAGTTATTCTGAGCCACGAAGAAGCAGACTTGGCTGCCAGGCTCATCACCATCTACTTCACGTTTTTCAATGCATGTGTTAAGAAAAAGAATATGGAATCTAAAATGCTGAGTGCTCTGCTAACTGGAGTGAACAGAGCATATCCGTATGCAAAGATTGGGAATGACAGTGTGTCCAAGCAGCTGGACACGCTGTTTAAAGTGGTGCATGTTGTCAAATTCAACACTGCCGTGCAAGCCCTTATGCTGCTCTTTCAAGTCATGGACTCTCAACAGACTGTTTCAGATCGTTATTATGTAGCGCTCTACAGGTAAACCAAAATGCTTTTTTTAATGCATGTTCAATGCTTGTTATTTTATTGCTCTTTAGTTGATTTTGATTGACTATATTGTCAGATTAGATTTAAACATTAAGATTAGGATTAAATCAAGTTATTTAATCCAGGGGCGTTGCTAGGTTTGAAAGAGATAAAAAAAAAACACATTCTAATTCACCCTGCTAAAATCTAAAATACCCCCACTTTCAAAAGGTGATCTACTCTAATCTTAATAATAGGATTATAAATAATTTAATAATAAATAAAAGGTTTTTAAATAGAATCTGAATAAACATAAAAAGGCTTTATTACATGACTGCGACAATAAATGGTTTATATGTGTTCATCCAGCCATCTTAGGTATTTTCATAAGATTATAGTCGATTTATAATTTGATGCTAACTGACAGCATGTTACAGTAGAATATAGCTATAAAATAATATGCTAGATGCATGAACTCACTGTGATTTAACTATTACAGAAACAAATGGCTATGTCATATCTAGATAAATATGTCTAGATATATATCATATCTAGACAGCTAGTACAATTTACGTTTTTCTGACTAATTCGCATGTATTTACATTTATATGACGCACATTTCATTGATTACAGTTATTTTATTTCACCAAAACTACACATTTTATACTGTGAAAACAAATATTAAGCTTCATCAGTAGTTAGAACTATTCAGTTTCGCGAAACAGTTGTATTATTACCTCATCAGCTTCAGCTCCTCAAAATAATGAATGATGCAGGGGCGGGATTTTTTTTAACACCATGTGACAACAGTGCCACTCCCACCTGCCGGTAGAAACAGGTACTACTGAACAGCTGCCCGACACAATCACTGCGTTAAGTGGAACATGCGTGATGTATGTGGTACTTTTAAGTACTTAGATAACAAAATAAATGTTATACAACCTATTTTTATTTAAGTGCAACATATTCCAAAAGATCAGGGGCTTTTGACAATACATCAGGGGCTTAAGCCCCCAAAGCCCCCCTCTCGCAACGCCACTGATGTAATCTCATATTCTGATAATGATATATAGCGGGGGAAATAAGTGTTGAGCATGTCACCATTTTATCTCAGAAAACATATTTCTGAAGGCGCCGTTGACTGGAAATTTTTCCCAGATGTTTGTAACAACCAAAGAAATACATGTATGCAAAGAAAACAATGCTAATAAGTTATGCATAATAAAATGAAATGACGCATGAAGAAAGGGAGGTGTAGAAAGGCAGTGAAAGCCCAGACAGCAGCTGAAATCTCTCAGTAGTTCTTCAGCAACCCTCTGCCCTTCGTCATTGTAAATGAATATCAGCTGCTTCAGTCCAACATCTACATTATCAGGAGGATGAAGATGAAACCAGGGTGGACATTTCAGCAAGACAATGATCCAAAGGCAATGAGCCAAGAAAACTCTCAAATGCTTTCAGAAAAAGAAAATCAAGCTGTAGAATGGCCCAGCCAAACACCTGACTTAAATCCAATAGAAAATACAAATTAAAGATCAGATTTGATAGACCAGACCCTCAAAATCATTAAGAATTTTATGCTCACAAAAAACTTACTCCCAATCTATTGATATGGCTACTGAACTAACCTGCGCCTCCGGTGCAAAATCGCCTGCGTTCAGAGCACGGATCACACAGTCTTTCACACTGCATTACACAACCCCGCTATTGATGACAGCAGTCGTAAGTTCGTCATCAAAACTTGTTTGCAAACACTGCCCACCAAGTATAATTTGTCTTAGTGGTACCCGAAACTTCATGAGCCATTCTGTTTATTGCATAGCAGCAGAACGATAGAACATACAGCAGATATGAACTGTCATTAGAGATTCCCCAAACACTCCTGATATCATAGCTGTGGATGAAGCATCTAAAACCATTCTGAATTTGGAAGTAGGTTGTGTTTTGATGCATGTATGGACTTGTGCTACTCAGAGAAAATGTTAAAATATCAGAATTCTGGAGAATCTTAGACCTTACCTAAGCCCCATACCTACTGTTTAGATACCAGAGAGAAATGTAACTTATTGAATTGATGCAGTATATGGCACCTTTAATAAACTCTACAGAGACCCTGTTATATGTATGTCACTAGTAAAGTTGCACAGATTGCAATATGTCAATTTGGGATTGTAATGATTTTGTACAACTTTTGTTTTCTACAGGAAATTGTTGGACCCAGGATTATTTTCAAGCTCAAGAAAGAGTATGTTTCTCAACCTCTTGTATAAATCTCTAAAAGCTGACATAATTCTCAGGCGTGTGAAGGCATTTGTGAAAAGGCTTCTTCAGGTCAGCTGTGAGCAGACTCCTGAATTTGTATGTGGTGCACTTTTCCTTGTGTCGGAAGTGATGAAGGACAAGCCAGGCCTCAAGTTACTGCTACAAGAACAGGGGGTAAGTCTCCACATGCACTTGTAGTCGGCTGTTTATGTAGTCTGATTACCTGTGTCTTATGTATTAACACTAGAAAAAGTCTAATGGGTGACTTGACTTTTCAGAACAGTAACATTAACATACAACAGTAACACACGTTTGGCATCATTTAATTACTTTTGTAGTTTTACTAGAAACAATCACAGTTTGCAAGATAGCATTAAAACAAACATGTTCTGTTCACCACAAAGTTGTCTGTGACACCAATTTAGTGGAATTACTGTTAAAGGTGCAGTATGGAAGTTTGACACCCAGTGGTTGAACTAGGTATTGCACTCCTGGTGCAAAACGCACGCAAGAGCAGGTTGCCAGATTGACGACGCCAACAAAGGCTGATATAAACTGTGTTCTAAATAAAACCAACAGCACACGATAGAAGGAATATTTTCCATATTAAAAGCAGTTTTTGTCCTAACACCAACACCTGAAATTTACATTTTAAAAAGGGCTTCAATTTCATGCAGCTGAATAACAGAAAACTGACAATGATCACCTCAGGTACACACCTCATGTGCTTTATTCAGTGTTAAATGCTATGCATGCTTCATGACTGAATGAATTAAATATTCCACCAAGGCAACCTGGGGTGCTGAAATATAATTGGCTAAACTGGCATTGGGCGGGTTAAATGGACCAAAACAAAGACAGATTTTCCGGTGTGTAACGCACATTTTCAAAGCAAAATATCTGACTTTAGCATTGTTTTTCAGATAAACAAGAATGTTCACTTGGCATGTTTCTTAAATATCTGCAAACATATTATGGTATTTTTATGCTTTAGTAGAGTCAATAACTTACTTACAACACCGTTAAGAACCAGAGAGATGTTCACTGAAGACCAGGGGCATTTATCCTTGAAGCACCAATTCTGGATTTTAAGTACCATGAAGGTGTCTCAGCTCAGCTTTTTCATAACACCATGTGAACAAAAAGTGATGTCGAAGTCGAGTTTCCTTCATGTTATTTAAAATCCAAGATTAGTGAAAACTAATCTGAAACTTGTCTGACAAGCCAGCTAATTTAGCTTCATGGTACATCTCCTGTATACCATGAAGGTTACTGCAGACATGACATGGGTCACTCAGTCGCTTCTTAGATGTCAAATGGACTTCATTTGGTCATAACAGAATAAAATCAGAAAAGAAGAGGGGGTTGTATGACTTTTATGTTGCATACTCTGACTATAACCCACCTTGGTAGCACAATGGATATTAGTGGACAGGATGTCAGTTTGTGTAGCAATAAGCTCACAAAAGCAAAGTCTCTCTTAGAATAGTGTCTCCTTGCCTTTGTATTGCTCAGCACTGAGAGTTTAGTTTCACACTGCTCATAAATAATCCTTCTGTAGGATGATGAGGAAGAGTTCTATCAGGATCTTGAAGAGGATCTAGATGATAACGCTGAGGAAACTCTTGCGGATCCTAAAAAAGACAAAGAAAAACCATCTACAAAACAATGTCAGGTGAAGCCCACTGCATCTTGGGTACATCAGCAAAATTTGGAAGGTAAACCTACTGCGCTCCCTTGATAATTACTTTGACTTATTTTCATGCATGTTAGTTTAGCTAGTCCAACTACTCCTGCCATCCACTGCCATGTTTACAGCAATACATTTTCAATTTAAAACAGACCGTTTTTGAGACTTTTGGGAACTCTGCAGATATGTTTTAGATTAAACACTCCAGGGTTACGTTTCATTGTAGACAAATAAAAATGCTAACTTCTGAAAGGAAGGGGTGGCTTCCCACATACACAACCGCACCATACCATTTTTTGGGTATCCTTTCCAAAGAGTACCTAGCACAACAGAATGGTCCAAAAAGTTGGAGCTTAATGCAATTGGTTTACAGACGTACTGTGTTCAGCATCTGCAATTACTATATTTTCTGTGTAGCAATATACAACTCTAAATCAGAAAAATTTTGAAACAGTATGGAAAACACAAATAAAAAAAAAGAAAGTGATTTCCAAATTTACTTTGACTTGTATTTCATTGCAAACAATATGAACACAAAATATTTCATGTTTTGTCTGGTCAACTTCATATCACTTGTAAATACACATCCTTTCCTGTCATTCAGACCTGCAACTCAGTCCAAAAAAGTTGGGACAGGAGCAAATAAGGGATAGTAATTAGGTAAATTGGTTAAATAATGATGTGAGTTGAAACAGGTGATGTCAACAGGTGATTGTAATTATGATTTGGTACAAAAGCAGCATCCTAGAAAGGTCTAGTCCTTTAGGAGCAAATATGGGCTGAGAATCGCCTGTTTGCCAACAAATATGTGAGAATTTTTGAAATGTTCAAAAACAATCTTCCTCAAAGCAAGATGGGAAGACATTTGGATATTTCCCCTTCAACAGTGCATAAGATCCAGGGCTCTGAAACTAAAAACGGAAACAAATGAAAATTAGCATAAAAAAACAAAATCAATTTTAATCGTTCTGAACAGAAATGTTTATTTGAAATTACAATTAACCGGTTAATAACATTATTTTATTGTTCTCTTTATCATTCTCTTTATTTAAATTGTGTGTACAAATGCGACTGTGGCTCATACAACATGAAATTCCCACGAAGCAGACGTCATAAGCAAGAGCCATTTCTGATGCGACAAGCTTGTCCTAAAGGTTACCAAGCACCTGGCTATTTCATGTACAAAGATATGTTTAGATTTTAAGTTATTGTAATTAAAACTTGTAGTTAAAATTACAAAAATGAATTCTTGGTTGTTCAGTTGGCGTTTCTGTGTGGAGTTTGCATGTTCTCCCTGGGTTCGCGTGGGTTTCCTCCGGGTGCTCCGGTTTCCCCCACAGTCCAAAGACATGCAGTACAGGTGAATTGGGTAAGCTAAATTGTCCATAGTGTATGAGTGTGAATGTGTGTGTGGAAGTTCCCAGAGATGGGTTGCGGCTGGAAGGGCATCCGCTGCGTAAAATCGTGCTGGATAAGTTGGCGGTTCATTCCGCTGTGGCGACCCCGCAAGGGACAAAGCCGACAAGAAAATGAATGAATGAATGAATTCTTGGTTGTTGAATGTTTTTAGTCTCCATAAAGAATCACTTTCGTCAATATTTCTCCTTTGACAAATCGTCTGATGATTTGATCTGTAATATTGAAGGATGAGGGGCAGTTTATAAACATAATAGATCAAATTTTGAATGATTTGATATATTAACTTTCAAACTATGCAAGCATTTTCTATTCTGAGAATTACAGTTATTAATATCTTAATCCTTATAAACAATGCCTTTATTAAATGCTTCATTTACGTGGCTGCTGAAGAATAAACCAAATATGCAATATGATTCTTGCATAATGATCACAGTAAAATAAGGTATGCGATTAATTTTAAACTATAAATATAAAAAGTGTAAGAAATTTTAAGTAATGGAACATTATATGTAAAACAAAAAAAATTCTAAACTACTATAAAGTGGTAGGCTAGGCTAAATAAAGGCGCTCATCAAAGCTGAACATCAGTGCATCTGTTTAAATCTTCATAAGAGCTATAGATGACGGACACAATCTCAAAAAAACTGATGCTTGCTGTCAACTAGGCTACATTTTTTTGCCAGTTAAAACTGTTTTGTGCCAAAAGGAGGCCCTATGTTAACAGTGTCCAGAAGCGCCAAGACATTCTGAAGAATGGTAGAAACCAGCAGCCGTTGACATCGTTTGAACAAAATATTATGGCTGCTTATTTTGTAACATTCTTTAGTATATCTTTGTGTTCAATACAAGAAACTCAAACAGGTTTGGAACATGTGGAGGATGAGTAAATGATGGCAGAATTGTCATTGTTGGGTAAACAACCCTTTAATAATAATAGAAAAGAGAAATTCATTGTTATTTGAAAAGAAATATTTATGTTGTCAGTTTGTGACATAATTTGACAATAATATTTATTAATCAATTAATAATAATTTCTGTAAGTTACAAATTTCTCTTGTTTTAGGTGGTGTGAATAAGGCAATCTATGATCCCATGAACAGAAACCCTTTATACTGTGGGGCTGATCACACAGCCCTCTGGGAACTTCAGAAGGTACCAAGACAAATGATATTTCCAATATTCTCATTCTGCCCAAGATCTTTTCTGATGTCATGCTCTTTCTTTCAGCTGTCTCATCATTTCCATCCCTCCGTGGCTCTTTTTGCTAAGAGCATATTGCAGGTAACTGCTTTCTCTGGGTTAAAGTCAGCATGTAGTCAAAATTAAAGTGCTACAATTTAAGGGAAGCCAACATTTGTCTGTTTGTCGTGTATGCAATAGTTCTCATTTTCAAACTATTGGCCAAGCTCTTTCAAGCCAGCATCAAAGTTAGTCTTGACAAGTTATGTCATCATTTTTTCAACCATCAGGGAGAGTTTATTGTGTACACTGGAGATCCACTTCAGGACTTTACACTTATCCGATTTTTGGATCGCTTTGTTTTTAGGAATCCAAAGCAAGCAAAGGGCAAACGTAAGTAAGCTCTACAATATCACAGTTTTGGACTTGAAACTGTTTTTATAAACGTGTCTTTTGCATTCTAGAAAACACAGATGCTATTGTGATGCAGCCTAAGTGCAGGAGGACATTCGGTAATGTACAACCATTACCTGGTAAGTCCTGCATTGTATTGTGTTGTGCGTTAAGTTTTTAGGGATGCAGGATATGAACCATTTGAACAGATAGCAATAATTTTGTTCTTCTCATGGCAGATTCTAATATAGATACCAATAATCAATAAGTTCACATTTTTATATTATAATGTTTATCTAATCTGCAGTGTGTGCACCCAGGAGAATAAAAACATCAGTCCTCACAATTTAAAATATATTTGAATCTATTTTGTGCTTTATTGTTGTATATAAAAGCTTAACCAGGGAAAGTTCTGCAAATTAGCCTTTAGCATGTAATGAAGATTATTTTACTTTGTGCTGGAATATACAGTATATTTAAATAATGGATGTATACAATGGGCCTATTGCTTTATAGATTATTTACTTATTATTAAAAATAAAATAATGCATTAACATTTGTCAAAAAAGTATCCTCAAAAACTAAGGGCATAGATGATATCAGAAATGATGTAATTTAACATTGATTTCCAATTTATGAGGGCATTTTTGGCAGATTCTTATTGATCCACAGTGTTTCTACTTTTTTACAGCCAATTTTGTTTTTGTTTTCTAAAACATTTCCATGGTCATGACTGGCATTTACATGCAAAGCATGTTGTCCCTGGAAAAATGTTATAGTTTTCAAATGGGCACATAAATGCTCTGGGTAAGTCCTTATAATAACGGCACATTATAAATCATTTAATGAATGAACTATTGGCAAACAACATCATAAGACGTTAATATTAGGTTAGGTTGTGACCTCGGGTAACCAAAATCCAATGTCTGATAGACATTATATTGGTAACGTCCACACAACGTCAAGCTGTAACATCATTAGATGTTGATATTTGGTTGATTTTAGGTTGGTTGTTGGACAATGACATTGGCCTGATGTTGAGTTTTGATGTCAATCGGATTTTCATTTCCAAACAAAATGCAACATCGCCACGACGTTGGGGTACAACGTCAACCTGACGTCATGGCTGCTGGAGGTTTATCATACAGTAATCATCCGTCATCTTCTCATCAGTGACGTGCATCTAAACAGTCTCTGGGTCAATGCATGTAAAGATTTTGCACATCTTCCTGGACACTTTTAGTGCTTCCAAACAGTTTGCTGCAATTATGAATAGCCCATGTCTTGAGGTAGTTCATTATGATGCAATTTATCTTCTATGTGTGATTTGATTGGACAGGAATTACAGGATGGATTTTTCTAATCTCATAGACAAGAAAAAAATAAAGTAGTGACTGTAGGTTGAAGGAAAATAGTGGAGTAAACACTAAAATGTACTCAAGGGAAAGTAAAAGTACACATTTTTAAAACTATTTAGTAAATTACAATTTCTTAGAAAAAATACTTAATGACAGTAGTTTGAGTATTTGTAGTTTGTTACTTTACACCACTGCTGTTGGCTAATGCTTAATAAATGATGTACAGTGTGCTGTTATTATAAAGTGTTACCCCTATAAGTGACATTTGCTGTGTTATACCTGATGCCCGTTTTCCTCTTTGTGGAGTTCTTGCTGAAGATGCATATGCTCTGCTGAAAAAACACTTTTACTTTGTTTCGCTATTGAAGACCTGTTGACAAACAGTGACCTAATGACAGATTGTTTTAACGCAGCAGTCAGTAGCAATGTGAAAATGAATAAATCTCTGACACATCAACATTTTTACCAATATTGCCCAATAATTTATCAGTCTGGTAATTATTGTACATCCCTAGCTTTTTATTTTGTTTATTGTTGCAAGACTGATGAATTTGTATAGAATATAGTTTATACAGAAGTGGTTTTATCAAAGTCAAGTGTAGAAAATCTCCAAAAAATCTAATAAACAATCTATCACATTTTTAGGGTTCCCCGACAAATTTTCATTGTAGTCTGTGCTATTTGCAGTGCTTTTCTGTATTTTCATGCATAACAATCTATTAATGCAACCAAGAAAAAGATACAATTGTTATAAAGTATTTTATCATTTCCAGAGTAAAAATAATTCAATCAAATTAAGCGTTGTTAAAGTCACAAATGGTACAATTTCTTATACCTGAATGCTTTTAAAATCATTATACAGTCCCAGGCATCAAAAACACATGCAAATGATAAATTATAATACAAACTCAGCATTGCATATCCTGCGATGTGACTATTGTGAAGGATCACATTGCGATATCGATGCTGAAAAGATATATTGTTGAAATACTGTAATGCTTCTACTATGGATCTTCACTGTTGTTTACCAAATGTAATGTTAAACTATTCCTAACGTTTCTGCAGTGCATTCAATTTGGGGGAGATGAAATATTACATTACATAAAGCTATGTAATATAAAAAAAAACATTAGTTTTGTAATGGGTCATGAGAACAAATATCGCTTATCTTTTATGCAGTTAACAGTGAAGAATATCTGGCCAAAGAGGAGAGTCAGATACCTGTGGATGAGGTGTTCTTCTACAGGTTAGTAGAAGCTTCAACCAAACATGTTCAGTAGAGAATGAAAATAATGTGAAGCTGCTAATGTTTGTCACTCAGGTACTTTAAGAAGCGAGATGAGGAGAAACGATGGAAAAAGACTAAACGAAATGAGGACAACGAAAGTGTGGAGGATGTTGATGATGATGAATTTGAGAGGGTGCTGGGTAGGCCCTAAAATCCATACGGTCTTTGTATCTTTCCATTTTTCTTGTTGTGAAAAACTGACCCACATTTTGTCTTATCAGATACGTATGAAGGAGACAGCTTTTTCACGGATTTCAAGGATGATGACTTGGACTTTGCAAGGTATTTCAATGTAGATTAAGCAATTGCAAATACAGTTTATTCCACTATTGGCGTTTTTCCTGTGCTGCATGGTATGATACTTTTGGCGGATTTTCCTCTGTACGGCACTGCCACCTGGGACTTATTTCAGCATAACCTCGACACTACCTGTAAAAGCATATGAGTGACAAACTGAAACAAATCAAACCTTTTCATGCTTCTGTCCTCTTCTGTAGTTTCAGTGCTTCTCTTTTTGGTAGCTTGCCTGCTCTGTATTAATACTTATCCCTGCCTATTTACATTTACAAACAACTGAAATGCCCCGCAGTGCAAACAAGACTACAGCATGTGTCGTGGTAAACTAAAAGCACTACTAACAACTCAAACAAAATACTTACAGCTTTTCTCTTGTGTTTTTTTTCCAGCAGTGTGATGGCTAAGTCTAAGAAAGGTAAAGATCAAGAAGAAGATTCTGACGATGATGATGACGACCTTGATGATGAAGAGGTCTCTCTGGGCAGCATGGAAGACTTTGAAGATGAATGTGAGGACGAAGCTGGAGAGTTCATGGACGTAGAAGATGATGCTGAAGCAGGTGTGTCAACTTTGCAAGTTTTAATATCAATTTAAACAGGGATTGTTTGTTAGTTCCCAAGCAAAAGGAAAGTAGAGGTTGGTTACTGCAGTGGCTGGTTTCCCAGTTTGTACTGTATGTGCACACAAATTCACCAAAGGTAGTAAAAGGTCTTTCTAAAACGTTAGAGAGTTTGTGAAACTGTTTAATCATCAGCATCATGGTCAGAGCTAATTACACACTGCAGTGGTGCTGTGAAAACACAAACAGATTAGTTAGTGATTAGTTCCGCCGTAGCAACCCCTGATGAAGGGAATAAGCCGAAAGTAGTAAGTGAGATGAACTTGGTGATGTAAGTGACGGCTTTTTTGAGAGAAGACCACAAACTTATCAGGTCAAATTAATTCAAAGAAGGTCTCTGCATATTGCATAAACAATTCTCTAAAGCCTTGCAGATAAGGCAAGGCAAGACAAGTTTATTTATATAGCACATTTCATACACAGTGGCAATTCAAAGTGCTTTACATAAACAGGAATAAAAAGACAAGTGTAAGAAAAAATTAAAATAAAAACAGATAATAAAAAACAGATTAAAAATATGTTAAAACAGGTTGTAAAAGAATGAAAAAGAAGAGAAAAACATAATAGTGCGATCTGTCGGACGTAGCACAGTGCTCATTCAGTAAAGGCACAGCTAAACACATGTGTTTTCAGTCTGGATTTGAATGTGCCTAATGTTGGAGCACATCTGATCATTTGTGGAAGCTGACTCCAGCAGCGAGGGACGTAGTAGCTGAAAGCCGATTCACCCTGCTTTGACTGAACTCTTGGAATTTCTAGTTTATATGATCCTAAAGATCTGAGTGTTCATCTAGGTTTGTATTCAGTCAGCATATCTGTAATGTATTGAGGTCCTAGGCCATTTGGTGATTTATAGACAAGTCATAATACTTTAAAATCTATTCTGAATGTAACTGGGAGCCAGTGTAGAGACCTGAGGACAGGTGTGATGTGCTCTGATTTCCTGCTTCTGGTCAGAATCCTGGCCGCAGCGTTCTGGATGAGTTGCAACTGTCTGACTGTCTTTTTGGGAAGGCTCGTGAGGAGGCTGTTACAGTAATCCACCCTGCTGCTGATAAAGGCATGAACAAGTTTCTCTAAGTCTTCACTGGAAACAAAGCGTCTGATTCTTGCAATGTTTTTGAGATGATAGTATGCTGATTTAGTAACTGCTTTGACATGACTATTGAAACTCAGATCTGACTCCAGAGTCACACCAAGATTCTTGAACTTATTTTTTGTTGTTTGACCTTTAGAGCCAAGGTACGCATTCACCTTGAGAACCTCATCTCTGTTCCCAAACGCAGTGACTTCAGTTTTCTCTTTGTTTAACTGAAGAAAGTTTTGGCACATCCAACTGTTCATTTCATCAATGCATTGGCAGAGGGTGTCAATAGGGCTGTAGTCATTAGGCAGTAAGGCTAAACAGATCTGAGTGTCATCAGCATAGCTGTGGTAGGAGATTTGGTTCTTTCTCATTATAGTACAGATAGTACTGGGTATTTCAGTAGATTACGATTCAAATGTGCACTTCTAACCTGACTTTGATGTGTGTGTGTCTGAACCCTTTTTTCTTAAGGCGATCAACATGGAGAGAAGAGAAAGAAAAGAAAAATGAAGGACCAAGCAGTGTTTGCATCAGCTGAAGAGGTAAATGGTTTCAAAAATGGCATGAGTAGATTGTTTTAATCAGTAAACTAAATAAGATCAATATTTGATGCGATCACCATTTGCCTTTTAAATGAGCTTTTTTTGGGAACACTAGCACAGCTCAAAACTAGTATATGTCCATTTGAATTGGTTTATTTTTGTTCACTATTTTCGGAAATTTGGAACAGTTACTTTAAGCAGAGCAAGATGCACACAATTGTGGCGGTGTACTGAAGTTATTTGATTTTAACTACAGAAATGGCTTCTATGTTTACTGAGCGTAACCACAGATACAGGGTTTAACAGCCGCGATTCATCAGCGGATCAGCTTATAGACAAACCAGCTGATCAACATGACTTTGAAACACTCCAGTGTCTCTGTATCTGTGTTTACACTCAGTAGACAGCAGTGAGTTCTGTGAACTGATAACCTTCACAGTCATTTCTGCTGAGCATGTGAAAACAATGGCAAATCATCACCGTTTAAAAACGAGCTCAACATCGCTCAAATGTGCGGGAAATGGACGTTTTTAAAATGTCACTATCGATTGGTACCGAATTCCAGTATCGTGACGACACTAATTAGTAGTAAATTGTAAACATTTCAGTGTCTTCAAGTAGATTGAAATGACGCCTGTTTGAATGAACCGCTGATTAATATTTTTCTTTCTAAACAGTTTGGCTGTCTGTTGGATGAAAACGCAGGTCTCAAGTTTGAAAACAGTGGCATGAATGCCATGTCCAATGCAGACAAAGCTGGTGAGTACTGATGAAGTACCAAATGAAAAATTACTTGATGCACAGCAATTAGAGATGATATGCATCATAGTTGAACTGATATCTTTTAAAAACTCCTGCTTTCTGTTTTTGTGGTTTAATGTTTTCCCCCAATTTTTCTGTCTCTTTAATCCAGGTGTTAAGCAGCTGAAGTGGGAAGCTCAACGGAATGACTGGATCAGTGGTAGAGATGTCAAAACTCTCCGGCGGAAAAAAGCTAATTTCAACAATAACAAGTTTGGAATGGCCAAAAAACATAAGAGTGTCAAGAAAATGAGAAAGTAGAATAAAAATATCTGTTTATACTCGCACCAGATTGGTGGAGCAGATTTCTTGACCGGTTTCATGGATGCAATAGATCACTGACAGTCATGGTGATGTACAGGAGAGGAGGAACTGCTTTGCAAGATTTCTATATGATTGTAGCTCTACAGTGGTTTAGTCAATATTGGCCGTTTTATACATTTTCAATGTTTTATAATATCCAGGGTTTGTACATGCTTTAGAAAATGCTTAATCTCGTATTATAAAATGTTTGAAAAATTTTCTTTTTAAACATTGTGTGGTTTATTTTTTATTATATTGTTTAATCTATTTACATCCAACAGTGCTCTATTACTAAGATTTTTAACATTGTTAAAAACAAAGGCTGCCATCCAGTTTACCTACGTATTATACTTTAAATAATAACAAATACTTGAGTGTGTGACTAACCTACTCAAGCATTAGCACATACTATTTTACTTACTCACCAGCCACTTTATTAGGTACTATGGAAGCCCATTTCCCCCACTGAATGATAAAAAAATATATCAATAAAAAAATGTATGATAAAAAAAATTTATTAAAAAAAATAATTATAAAGTCAGAATTCCGAGTTTCCGCCACTGAATGATAAAAAAAAAATCAGTAAAAAAAAATTATGATAAAAAAAAAATTATTAAAAAAAAAAATTAAAAAGTCGCAATTCTGAGTTATAAAGTTGCAATTTTAAGTTATTAACTCAGAATTCTGACTTTATAATAATTATTTATTTATTTTTTTTATCATATTTTTTTTATTATTGATAAATATTTTTTTATCATTCAGTGGCGGAAACTGGCTTCTATAGGTACAGCTATCCAACTGTTGGTTAACGCAAATTTCTAATCAGCCAATCACATGGCAGAACTCGATGCATTTAGGCATGTAGACATGGTCAATACAATCTGCTGCAGTTTAAACCGAGACTCAGAATGGGAAAGAAAGATGATTTAAGTGACTTTGAACGTGGCATGGTGGTTGAAAATCCCAGTAGATCAGCAGTTTCTGAAATTCGAGCACAGCCATCTCTAGGGTTTACAGAGAACGGTCCAAAAAAAGAGAAAATATCCAGTGAGCGGCAGTTTGTTGCCTTGTTGATGTCAGAGGAGATTGGCCAGACTGGTTCCAGCTGATAGAAAGGCAACAGTAACTCAAATAAACACTCATTACAACTGAGGTCTGCATAAGAGCATCTCTGAACACACAACACATCCAACCTTGAGGCGGATGGGCTACAGCAGCAGAAGACCACACCGCGTGCCACTCCTGTCAGCTAAGAACAGGAAACTGAGGCTACAATTCACACAGGCTCACCAAAACTGGACAATAGAAGATTGGAGAAGTGTCGCCTGATCTGATGAGTCTCCATTTCTGCTGCCACATTGAGATGGTAGGATCAGAATTTGGCATCAACAACATGAAAGCATGGATCCATCCTGCCTTGTATCAACGGTTCAGGCTGGTGGTGTAATGGTGTGGGGGATATTTTCTTGGCAAACTCTGGGTCCATTAGTACCAATTGACCATGTCCATCCCTTTATGACCACAGTGTACCCTTCCTCTGATGGCTACTTCCAGCAGGATAATGCACCATGTGATAAAGCGTGAATCATCTCAGACTGTTTTTTTTTGCGCATGACAATGAGTTCACTGCACTCAAATGGCCTCCACAGTCACCAGTTCTCAATCCAATAGAGCACCTTTGAGATGTGGTGAAATGGGAGATTCGCATCATGGATGTGCAGCCGACAAATCTGCAGCAACTGCATGATGCTATCATGTCAATATGGACCAAAATCTCAGGAATATTTTACGGACCATGCAAACCCCGCCTGGCTACGGGCCTGTAATGTCTGGGGTTACAGTCAATTAAAGCTTTGATTGCAGTAACATGGACATTTCAGCTCTGACTAAAGCTGCGGTCACACTAGAGTTTGTGTGTGCGAAATTCTGTCGTACAGCCCTGCGAAAAGGGGCGGGATTAAACAAGATGATTAGGCATTAAAAAAGCGAGCGATTGCTCCATGTTTTAAATTTCTGTCAAGAGAGGTCATGTTTTGATTCTAGATTGGTCTCACGCAGTCAAGTGATGCAATTTTGCAGGTCAGAGTTCACCAAGCTTGAACTTTGCACCTCAGCAACCTGCGAAATCTGACGCATGACCCTGCGTTTCCGGTCTGACGTATTCGCGTGCGCATGAATGGAAGTCTATAGGGAGAAAAGTCCAGTGTGACCGCAGCTTTACACTTATTTGAAATGATCGCTGATGAGTCTCCAGGGCCAGTCTTTCTTAAGAAACACCAGATTTTGTCTTCAATGAAACTGATTTCATTTTTATTATATAAGAAAATACGTATAAAATGAGTGGTGGGTCCGGGGACAAATGACAAGAACCTCATGTTCATTCATTCATTTTCTTTTCGGCTTAGTCCCTTTATTAATCCGGGGTCGCCACAGCGGCATGAACCGCCAACTTATCCAGCACAATTTTACGCAGCGGATGCCCTTCCAGCTGCAACCCATCTCTGGGAAACACTCACACACACTCATACACTGGAAAATTTAGCCTACCCAATTCACCTGGACTGCATGTCTTTGAACTGTGGAGGAAAACCACGCGAACACGGGGAGAACACAGAAACGCCAACTGACCCAGCTAAGGCTCGAACCAGTGACCTTCCTGCTGTGAGGCAACAGCACTACCTACTGTGCCGCCAATAACCTTGTGTAATAGATTGTATTGTATTGTATAACGGACAAATGCTATAAAGTAATTTCTGAAAGAAACTGATACAGTAAATAGTGAAGACAAATCACACAATAAAACATATCATATATGTACATTTTACTGTGTGATTTGTGACAAACCAGCCAATCAGTACAGTCAAATGTACATTTGTAGCAGAAGATCTTTTCATTGCATCTCCAGCTCAGTAAATCCTGCCACAGGCATCATTGTACTCTTCGCCATTTGTTCTCTCTGAGCCAGCCGAGCTGTGTTGAGCACAGAGAAAAACTGGAACCGGTCACCCATTTTCTCAGGGTTGATTAGCATGTCATAGCTGTGGATGAGCTGTGCTCTGATGGACGGGTCATTACTGCTCCTCAGTAGAACCTAAAGAAGAGGATGACAAAACCAAACCATCATTTCAATAACTTTAACATTTAATTCAAGTTTGCTGTCACTTTTTAAAATACACTACATGGACAGTTCTTTATACACAGGTTTGTTTGTTTACTTACAGGTTTTGTTTGTTTACTTCTTGCCACATCAACAACTTGCATTATTTCATGGCAACAAAATCTATTTCATTACATCTATTTCATCAAACATCTTCAGAATTACATAGAATATTACAAGCCTCTAGTATTAGCCACACCGTAATAAAACATCCACAAAATCGATGTTTTAAAAACCTTGTTGTTTTAGATTTCTCTCATTCATGTGAAAATATTCCTCTTTGTATGCTTGGCCAGAGTAGAAAGGTCCAAATTGTATATTGTAACATGCATTTCTGTAAATCTGTAGTGTATAATGTGCTATAGAGATAAATATGACAGGAATAGTCCCCAAAATAGAAATTGTGATATTCACTTTTCAAATCCTCACAGATTTTCCCCTCATTCTTGAACACAGTAGAAGATATTAGATCATGGAAGTTCATCCACATGACACCAACTTGAGGCTTTTTATAGGTCGAATTCAGTTCCTGTCACGTCATCATTTTTTTACAAGTTCACAGGCAGTGGTACTGTCATTCTCACCTGCATACGGGAGTCAATGCCCATGTTTTTCAAGAAAGATCTTTGTGTGATGGGTCCCAAGCAGATCGCCTGGTCTCCTGTCATTTTCCTTAGGTAACTGAAGTCCACGTCTGCAGTCAAATCTGCCAAGCCAGGTGCCTCCAAGACATCATGGATTTGATGGCCTTTAAAACCCTGTCACAGAAACAAATTGTAACAACAAAACATGATGAGTAACACAAAACGGATGATCAGGTCTAGCAAATAAAAAATTGGGCCATATTTTGCAGAATTGATGCAAACAAAACAGTTTAATGATCCTGACCACACTCATACTTGCAGCTGGACACAATCCGATTATCTGAAAACTCTGCTAAATGCCTAAACCCTGCCTTAAAAAGACACTAACCCCCGGTTTCACAAACAAGGTTTAAGGCTAGTCATGGATTAAGTTGCATGTTTGAGCTGTCTCAACTGAAAATAACTTGCAGAAAATATGTCAGTGTCTTTTTTTGTCTCCAGGTGGACACCAGTAAAGTATTTTTTCTAAGGCTGTTTTTTATATATGTGGCTTCAATAGCCTAATTTAACTAAGGTCTAGTTCTGGCTTAAGCTAAGCCCTGTTTGTGAAACTGGGCCTAAATGTCACTAGATAACATTCTATTCTAAAATAGTGATAGACTTATCTGTATTTTCCAGATGAAAACTTCACATTTGTTTCCTTCTCTTGTATTCTCTGTGTTCTCTCACCTTCTATTTTTTGACGCAGTAAATTCCCAATCAAGCTGTTCTTATGTACAGATTTTGTTGTAAGGTAATAAATGAACTAGTGTGTGACGTCAAATACAGCAAGAGACACTCAAATGCATATAAAACTAGGGCTGTACGGAAAAAACTGACATTACAATATTTTGTATATCTGCAATATACACTCACCGGCCGCTTTATTAGGTACACCTGTTCAACTGCTCGTTAACACAAATTTCTAATGAGCCAATCACATGGCAGCAACTCAATGCATGTAGACATGGTCAAGATGATCTGATGCAGTTTAAACCGAGCATCAGAATGGGGAGGAAAGGTGATTTAAGTGACTGTGAACGTGGCATGATTGTAAAGCCCCAATCATGTCAGACTGGTTTCTTAAACATGACAATGAGTTCACTGTACCCAAATGGCCTCCACAGTCACCAGTTCTCAATCCAAAAGAGCATCTTTGGAATGTGGTGGAACGGGAGATTCGCATCTTGGATGTGCAGCCAACAACAGTGTGATACCATCATGTCAATATGGACCAAAATCTTTGCAGAAAGTTTCCAGTACCTTGTTGAAACTTTGCCACAAAGGATAAAGGCAGTTCTGAAGGCAAAAGTGGGGATCCACCCCGGTACTACTAAGCTGTACCTAATAAAGTCTCCGGTGAGTGTATATTTCGATATGAATGCATTTTCACAATATGACTTGAGTAATTGTTTTAGAAGAATTCAGTTTTACATTGATTGGGATGATTTAATAGGGGAGTGCATCTGCAAAAAATATCCAAAATAAATATTTAAAAAAATTAAGCAGACAAAAATTTAGTTTTGTTTGTTGGTGGAATGTTACAATATTGAGGTACAGAAATTCAATGATCAAATCTAAAATAACACTATAGTCGTCATTTGATGAATAATTAAGCTCAATTAATCTTTGTTAAAGCAGCAAACTTTATTATTTCTTGTTCCATTATGGTTTAAAATTGCTTTAAATCTTACAGCCACTGACCTTAAAAAACACATCTGAGTAAAAAAAAACATTTCACACTAATAGATTATAATTTGAAATTCACAATGACTCAAGAAATTGTGTGCACCGAGCTGTGAGTTTAGTTAATTATAATCCCAACTCAACATTGCATGTCCTGCAATGGGACTATTGCGAATGCACACATTGTGATATCGATGCTGAAACGATATATATCGTGCAGCCTTAATACAAACCTGTAAAAAACTGCATACAGAGCGTCTCTGTAATCGCCCTCAAGATACTTTGACATTTCACACACACCAGTCGGTCTGTAACATGCTGCTTCACATCAAATACAGCTCATGACAATGACATGACTGTGGTTTCTGCCATTTAACTACTGTGAACTGTAAATAGTTTTTTTTTTTATAGTAAAAGTTTTTGGGGTGACATATAGAGCACATGAACAAATGCCATGAACTGACTCTAAAGAAAAGAAACTTGAATAAAATCATGTTTTATTTATTTATTTTTTTGTGCAAACAAAATTATCCTTGTAGCTTCATCAAATGAGAACTGAACCACTGATGACTCTGTATTGACAATGTTCTTTGTACTTATCTGGGCTTTGAATGTTTCAGTACTGATTCTGTCTATGGAGGGTCAGAGATTAGTTGGATTTCTGTCAGATTTCATGAAAAATATACTCATTTGTATTGGGTTGTGTGGTTATTTTGGGTTTGGAATAACATGAGGAGAGCAATTAATGACTGAATTTCATTTTTGGATGAACTATCTGTTTGATGAGGTATTCAGGAGGTGTTCAACAGTTTGGCCATAGGAGAAATGGTCGTGCCCAACTGAGCCTGATTTCTCTCGAGGTTTTTTAAATCTTCACTTTCGCCAATTGGTGAAGTTTTTTCCTCGCCGCTGTCGCCACTGGCTTGCATGGTTCGGGATCTGTAGAGCTGCGCATCGATGGATTTGCTCTTCAGTGTTTGGACTCTCAGTAGTGAATATTAACCCACACTGAACTGAGCTAAACTGAACTGAACTTAATCTCTGAAAACTGAACTGACTTTGTTTCAATTCACTATAATCTTCCATGTGAAGCTGCTTTGACACAATCTACATTGTATAAGCGCTATACAAATAAAGATGAATTGAATTGAATTCAACAGTAGACTTTCTTTTGAGATCCAGAATTTTATTGTAAGGACTACTTTGTGTTACAGTTGGATCAATGACACTTTAGCTATCAACTAACCAGCACAGGCCCCAATCGAGAACACCTAAGAGAGATTCTACATGGGGTACTTACTCTGAAAGTATCAGTTTTTGTCCCATCATGTCCATAGTCTACAATTAAAGCTGCGCCTCCGTCCTCTGCAATCCGACTGGCCAGCTTCTGAACAATGACTCCACCCTCAGCACACACTTCCACATGCCGTCTGCTTTCATCTTTCTAAAAATAATCATAGACAGGAAAATATTTCCATAATACAACTTAAAACATGATGTTTCCCAGTGATGGGTTGCAGCTGGAAGGGCATCCGCTGCGTAAAACATATGCTGGATAAGTTGGGGGTTCATTCCGCTGTGGCGACTCCAAATTAATAAAGGGACTAAGCCGAAAATAAAATAAATGAATTAACTTAAAACACTTGTGCCAAGTTATCGCACCAGTCTGTTTCTGAAAACAGAATAAAAAGAAATTCAGTCCTGGAGGTCAATCAATCATTACCCGTAGCTGTCTAGGGTTCTTGAACATGGTGGGTGTCTTAATCAGCTACCTAGCTATCATGGTCATGAATCAGTAGGTCGTGTACACAAATTCCAGGACTGGCATGGACAGTGGTGAGATGGGTTCACTAGACATTGGGACAATTTACTTGTTCAACGTCAAAACTGCAATTTATAAACAACAATAAAATTGATATTTTTCACATTCTTTTGATAACATTTTTCAAAGTACATTATAAAACTACATTTTTTTTACATTTCATATTCCAGCAACATTTCAACTATTAGTTAGTCTTTTATAAATGTTTGCTAGATTGTTCTGTAGCCGTCTTACTACATACATTTAATGTTAAATACACTGCCTGTACCAAAAAAAAGAGATAAATAAAAATGAACAAGGTTAACCAAGCGGCGCAGTGGGTAGCACAATCACCTCACAGCAAGAAGGTCGCTGGTTCAAGCCTCGGCTGGGTCAGTTGGCGTTTCTGTGTGGAGTTTGCATGTTCTCCCTGCGTTTGCGTGGGTTTCCTCCGGGTGCTCCGGTTTCCCCCACAGTCCAAAGACATGCGGTATAGGTGAATTGGGTAGGCTAAATTGTCCGTAGTGTAGGAGTGTGTGTGGATGTTTCCCAGAAATGGGTTGCGGCTGGAAGGGCATCCGCTGTGTAAAAACACGCTGGATAAGTTGGCGGTTCATTACGCTGTGGCGACTCCAGATTAATAAAGAGACTAAGCCGAAAAGAAAATGAATGAATGAAATGTTAGTGATTGGATGGGTGTTGGTCTGATTGGGTAGCTTTACACGGACATAGGAAAATTATGACCTGTTTAAAAATGATTTAAGACCTACAACACAATATTTCATTGAATTTTTAAAACTTTAAAGGTCTAAAATTTTGATTTAGAAATTTAAGACCTTAAGACCCTGCGGACACCCTGATTATAGAGTATTTTAATTCTTGCTGTATGGTGATTCTATGATGAAATTGTTTAACATTATGCAAATATTGCTTTAAAAACATCAACAAATGTTTAAAAGAAGCATTTTGAAAAGTGTTCATTCTCTGTGAGATAATTGTTTCTCGAAGCCAAGTCTTCATAAAAATCCTTTACATAAAATCTTGGTTTACCAAACAAAATGCCGTTTCACATTTTAAAGTGAACCACAGATTTTTAAACAGCTCCACAATTAAGCAATTTTATCAACATGAAAACCACATACGCAAACCACAACAAGACCATAAATTTCTTTCTTGGGATCAGTGCCATTTCTAGTCACCACCCAGCTGCAGGGGCCACCCCCAGATCTCCCCCTTAACCTGATCTTACAGATTGTGTATCTTCCCCCTGGGGTGTGAACTGTGTTTTTTTATTGTAAAATTATTTTGATTTTAATGCCATCTGCTGGATGTGATCAACCATATAAGAAATTATGTCTATGGAGGGAGACCTCACCTGAATAAGAGTGCTGGAGGCCAGGGTAGGACGATGAGAAACCACAAATCTCAGTTTTCCTGGGTTTTCAGGATCAATATCAACCAGCACCTCCCGCCAGCCATTCTCTGTTCTCTTAAAGAAAACAGACAGATCACTTCAGCAACAGCAAAACTACACTTTAATAAATGTTGGGAAAACATAAATGAATGTTCCCTAGGATAAATGCATTATTTATATTTGAAATATTTCTGGAGTACCTGAAACTTGTGAATGGGTAGAGCGTCAAAAAACTCATGGGCAAGAAAAATGCTAAAGTCTGGCAAAGAAAAACAGAATTTTATTACAACAAACTAAAAGAATTTGCCTCATTATGTCGATTTGATGGATCCGTACCTCTTGGGACGTCCTCTATCCTGTGATACCAGTATATAGGCAGGCCTGTACATGTAGTGCCACTGCGGTAAAAAGTGTGATTGTTGTTATATGTCTGCGTCTGATTTCCAGTAAGACATTCAGCCTGAACTTGGCTTAACTTTGGGCTGACCTCCACAAGATGAATGGAGATCCCAGTCTCGCCCAGGACACCTTTCAACTGACTGAAGACCTGCCATAAATGAAAACCACAGCTCAAATGTAATTTACATACATTAATGTTTATCTAACCAACCTTCTGTCTCGCTACAATCCAACCCGGTATTTAAGATCTCAAAACTCGGGGCTTCTGGTAGTACCTATAGCAAAGTCGAGTAAAGGAGGTCGAGCCTTCTCATTTATGGCTCCTAAACTCTGGAATAG
Organism: Danio kyathit; assembly: GCA_903798195.1. Lineage (NCBI taxonomy): Eukaryota > Metazoa > Chordata > Actinopteri > Cypriniformes > Danionidae > Danio > Danio kyathit. The sequence continues at coordinate 4,885,882 of LR812538.1, read as the reverse complement.
CCTTCCTGATAATGTCCGAGGCTCAGACACACTCTCGCAGTTCAAAACTAGATTAAAGACCTATCTTTTTAGCAAAGCATACACTCAGTGCATCACTTAGCGGTATGACGCATGAGTGTGCCGCACTCAGGTTTTTGCATGTCGTTTATATACACCATGAACAGCAGCTACGCTAATTATTCTCTTTATTCTCTATTTCCACCTGGGGGTACTCATCCCGAGGCCCTCAGACTATGAAGCGCCACTGATGCGATCCAAGACTAGCGATGCGATGATCCTAAGGTTTTTATAATCCTGGACCAGGCCGTATCCTGAGCAGCTGCTGTGGTGGTCATAGAGGAGTGGAGAGCATGAGACTGATTCCTGTGACGCTCCAGGGACAGACGAGTCTTCGCTGAGGTCCAGCATTCTCCAGCCTCCGGTGCCTAGACTGCAGCTCTGCACAAGACGTTTGGCCATAGGAGAAATGGTCGTGCCCAACCGAGCCTGGTTTCTCTCGAGGTTTTTTAATTCTTCACTTTTGCCAATTGGTGAAGTTTTTTCCTCGCCGCTGTCGCCACTGGCTTGCATGGTTCGGGATCTGTAGAGCTGCGCATCGATGAATTTGCTCTTCAGTGTTTGGACTCTCAGTAGTGATTATTAACCCACACTGAACTAAGATAAACTGAACTGAACATAAACACTGAAAACTGAACTGACACTGTTTCAATTTACTATAATCTTCTATGTGAAGCTGCTTTGACACAATCTACATTGTAAAAGCGCTACAGAAATAAAGGTGAATTGAAAAAAATTTTGAATTAATTACTGCTAATTTGCTAACACATTAGACATGGAGTCTGCAATACATAAGCCATGGCAAATCAGAAGAGCTTGTTGAGGGACTTACATTGAAGTTGATGTGTTTATAAATAAATCAATATACATGAAAAAATCATCCATCCGTTAACATCATCTATAAAATTGCATTCCATGTAACTGATACATTTGAGTACATATTTTCATAGCCATTAACAACAAAGAACTATTATTCATAAAGGCACAGTATGTAATTTTCACTGCTAGGAGGTGTGTATTTACAATAAACAATGCCCTAGTTTGCATGTCGTGACAGAGTTTGGAATCATGGGAGTTGTCATCTTTATTACAACCTGTGGGATTCCTGCAGTTTTCTTGTTCATGGATGAACTAAATTATTAAAAACAATATCTTGGGATCTCTGTTTTACCAGACTAAATATATTTTATGCTTCTGTAGTATATTAAAACACACAATATATTAAAATGTCACTAAATACATTCCTGACATGCATGCATTTTTTGACAAAGAAAAACTCAACTCTACCTAGATCCAGGAAAAATTTAATTAAATTCTTAACCAATAGGGTTTATTTGACATATGCACCGCCTGCGACCCCAGAGGCAGTGAGAAAAAACCTTGCTCTGATATTGTTACTTCTCCATTAATTTCTTTTTTATTTATTTACTCATTTATCATTACTGCCTGACAATAGAGGTGTAACGGATCACTGTTGATCCGTGATCCGTACGGATCACAACCCAGGGTTCGGAACGCACGTGACACGCAGATTAATAACTTTTTTTGAACTTGTAGGTTATTCCAACATTTATAACCATTGCAAAGAGATCGCCTCCCGCGTCATTTAAATTACGCGTATGAAAGCACTTTGTCTTTCCTGTAAGATATAATGATGACGGAAAAAGTTGTGGTGGGACCTAAATACTTTTCTCAGACTATTAATTTAAGGTGTTTTCTGTCACTGCTTGTTTAGCCTGCATTGAGGCATTCAGTGTAAAACTGCACAATTAGACATTAAAAGATCGTGATCTCAGTTCAAATCCGCGCAACATGAACGATAAATGATAATGATTTGCATATGTTTATTAATCCTTCAAAGCAAGAGAGATTCAGTTTTTACACTTACAAACTATTAAATAAGACAGAAGTACTGGGAGAACAGTTTATAGTTCAGATATAAACACTGATGTTTATGGTAAAGATTAAAATCACCGTTTAATGAAACATGACGCTGGTGAAAGCAATTAAATTGTGTAACCAACAGATGGCGACAAACAACCGTCAAAATTATGTCACTGAATAGGTTTTCAAAAATAATCCACTTATAATGAAACATGAAATTTTATGTGTGAATTGTTGAATCATTAATTGAAGATAAATATGATCTGTTGTACGAGATGTTAGATTTCTAGATTTGGCATTATCAGCAACAGTAGCAAAGATCATATTTCATATTGAATTCTTTTTTCAGCTGGTTCTTTCTTGATTTTTTATTTTTATTAACATTACAGGTTCTTAGTTTGTTAAAAGCAATGGTTTGTGCAGTAATATTTTTGTATAAATGGAAAGCAAATGACATTTGCCTCCTCATTTTTTTGCTGATCCAAAAAATGGTCTGATCCGTGACTCAAAAACCGTAGTGTGATCCGAACTGCAGATTTGTGATCCGTTACACCACTACCTGACAATACAAATTATTTCTCAAAAATTAAATCGACAGCCAAAAGAGCTAAATCACACAAAAGCAGCACTAACATGCCTCAGGTAAAGGAAAAGACACCTATGAACTCTTCTCTTCAGCTCAACCAATTTTTAAATTCCTTTTTTTAACTTTTTGTTCTAAATGAAAGGCCAAGACGAACATTTTTAGAACAACCTTACTCATATTTATCAATGGTCCCAATGTCAGCGCATTATCATCATTACTTACCCTCAGGATGTCACTGGTCAGTGAACCTCTACCTGGTCCGAGCTCCACTAACTGGAGTGCACTGGATTTCCCAGCCGCCATCCACTCACTGATACACCAAACTCCCAAAAGCTGGAGATGGAAAAAGCTTTTTATATATATATGCGTTTTAGTGTATCAGTGGACATTTATTTAAAAATAAATAAAAAAGCTTACCTCGCCAAAAATCTGACTAATCTCTGGTGATGTAATAAAATCACCACCTGCTCCAAGCATGTCATTTTTCACATAATATCCCTGAAAACAAAAACAAAGAGTTTTGGTCCTTTTTGGAAGAGCACCAGCCATCTAATTATCTCTTATAAAGAACACAAGGTTATAGATTTACACACTAACAGTCAAAAGTTTGGAAATATTCTAATTTGTTGTCACATGATCCTTCAGATATCTTTCTAATATGTGTATTAATGCTACATAAATTAGCAGAAACCAAATACTCATAAACAACATCATTTTCTTTCTTAAAAGAAATTTAAGTGCATTTCAAATAAAATAGCAAAATGCTATTAAAATAGTATGTGTGTATGTAGCTGGTTGCTTGATGCTAGGTTTGTTATTAGTTTCATATTTATGGAGGTGAAGGATCAGCAGACAACTATTTGTCACTAGTGCACGTCTGTAGTGTAGCGGTTTGGCGGTGTCTTTAAACCAAGTGTCTACACTAGATCTAGACTGAGTTAAAATGTGCATGTTAAAAAATTGATATTGCTTTTGGAAAAAATTAAACACAAATCTTAATGGTAATAGTGCAGTAAATGTGAAAACTGGCCATGATTATGACATATTTATGACAAGTTATGTTATCTTGGTAATATCAAGTTGTCATGACAAAGGCAAAGACCTGTTATGATGCATCTGTTTATATCAAGGACATCTCAAACAGTGTCATCTTTGCATTTAAAATGACTTAACTGAGCAAATGACAATTGTCATAAGCATGCATAAAATCTCCTTCATATTCATGACGTGTCACCGGTGCTTATAAAAAAAAAATACTCACCGGCCACTTTATTAGGTACACCTTACTAGTACCGGGTTGGTCCCACTTTTGCCTTCAGAACTGCTTTAATCCTTGGCAGATTCAACAAGGTACTGGAAATATTCCTCAGAGATTTTGCTCCATATTGACATGATAGCATCACGCAGTTGCTGGAGATTTGTCGGCTGCACATCCATGATGTAAATCTCCCATTCCACCACATCCCAAAGGTTGAGCTCTGGTGACTGTGGAGGCCATTTGAGTACAGTGAACTCATTGTCATGTTCCAGAAACCAGTCTGAAACGATTGGCACTATATAACATGTGTTATCCTGATGGAAGTAGCCATCAAAAGATACTGTGTTCATAAAGGGAGTGACATAGTCACCAACAATACTCAGGTAGGCTGTGGCATTGACACGATGCTCAGTTGGTACTAATGGGCTCAAAGTGTGCCAAGAAAATATCCCCCACACCATTACAGCACCGCCACCAGCTTGAACCGTTGATACAAGGGAGGATGGATCCATGCTTTCATGTTGTTTACACCAAATTCTGACCCTACCATCTGAATGTTGCAGCAGAAATTGAGTTCGTAGCTGACAGGAGTGGCACAGAGTGTGATCTGCTGCTGCTGTAGCCCATCCGACTCAAGTTTGGACGTGTTGTGTGTTCAGAGATGCACTTCTGCAGACCTCGGTTCTTGTGGTTGCGTGGTTATTTGAGTTACTGTTGCCTTTCTATCAGCTGGAACCAGTCTGGCCATTCTCCTCTAACATCAGCAAGGCATTTGCGCCCACAGAACTGCCGCTCACTGGATATTTTCTGTTTTCAGACCATTCTCTGTTAACCCTAGAGACGGTTGTGATGTTTATGCTTGGTTTGAACTGCAGAAGTTCGTCTTGACCATGGCTACATGCCTAATGCTTTGAGTTCTGCCATGTGATGGGCTGATTAGAAATTTGCGTCAACAAGCAGTTGGACAGGTGTACCTAATAAAGTGGCCGGTGAGTAAATTGAAATAATGTGATTCAGAAATAAAAGAAGGACAGTTATTGTAGTTTTGTATTACTTTTATGCTGAAGTCCTTTAAAATCATACTTTTTGGGAAGTCAAGAATCTGACACTCGACTTTAATAAGCACCATTTAACAATTCAAATACAGACTGCGATTGACTGGGACTTGTTTTTTTTTTTGCCAGTTCTATATGTAATAATAAAATGTGCTTTCAGAATTCTTTAATATACGCTCCAAAGAGTACATGTACATTGATACATACCAACACTGGATTGGTGAGTGCTTCCCTCATGTATTCAGCCACTGAAATTGGACCCGTGGCAATGATTTTCGATGTGAGATATTTAAGGATAGATTTGTTGATGGAAGAGTTTGAGCATGATCGTTTCGTCCAATTCGTCCAAAGCACTATAATAGACAGCACTGAATGTCATTTCTCAGAAAAGGAAGAGGCTATACATTGTTCTTTTTAAATAACACAGAAAAGACAGTTCTATCAGAGTCTTATGCATAGACCTGAATAAAGACAACATATTTATATGACATATCGGTACAGTGGACAGTGGCCAAAATCACTAAAACACTTGACAGATCTGTAGATATTGATCTTGTTGAATCCAAAAGATGATTTAATTTATTAATTTTGATAAAACATTCAAGAGGAGGGCTCTGAGCACATCAGAGTCGTACTGTTTTTGTCCACTTTTAACTGTCCAACTTTTGGAGCACTTACAGCAGCACAATCTACAGGAATGTCAGTGTATTTCCTGAGAACTTCAACACTAATGTCATCCCATGCCTGACAACACTTACACAAGTAATTTGGCTTTTGCTTTTAATTAAAGGCAAGCTGGAGTTTAAACTCTTTAGGACATCAGCCCTCAAGAACCATGTCTGGACACAATGCGTATGTAGTCATCATTATATTGACTAGCGTTAAATTAATAACTGTTAACAAATGGAAGCTTATTCATTCATTCATTTTCTTTTTCGGCTTAGTCCCTTTATTAATCTGGAGTCGCCACAGCGGAATGAACTGCCAACTTATCCAGTGCATGTTTTACGCAGTGGATGCACTTCCAGCTGCAACCTATCTCTGGGAAACACCCATACACTCTCATTCAGACGCATACATTACGGACAATTTAGCTTATTCAATTCACCTGTACCACATGTCTTTGGATTTGTGGGGGAAACCGGACCACCTGGAGGAAACCCATGCAAATGCGGGGAGAATATGCAAACTCCACACAGAAACGCCACCTGACCCAGCCTGGGCTCGAACCAGCGACCTTCTTGCTGTGAGGTGACAGCACTACCTACTGCGCCAGCACATCGCCCACTGGAAGCTTATTGTACAGTATTAAATAGGCCTAAAAATGCAGAGTTCAAAGCTTAGAATTTTTTTTCTACTCGTCCGATCCCCCCACTCCCACCCCCACCCCAAAAAAAGAGAAGTTTTTAGCCGCATATTTTAAATAATGTGTTAAAATAAAGTCTGTGAATGTACAATTTTAATACCTAAAAAATGTCAATAAAAGTGTAATGCAAACAGAAAGAGCAGTATGGAAAATGTGGAGGTATTTTATTGCGGTTCAAAATTATTTAACAAAAGGTGGCTGACTTGTCAAACTGATGGCAAATTGTGCAAAACATCACTTCATTTTTTTTTTTTTGTCATGTTGTTCCCACATAAATGTCTGCTTCCAAGACATTAGAAACAGACATTATCTTTTAGCCTTTTAATCTCATGTTGCGGTGGTGCAGTAGGTAGTGCTGTCGCCTCACAGCAAGAAGGTTGCTGGTTCGAGCCTCGGCTGGGTCAGTTAGCATTTCTGTGTGGAGTTTGCATGTTCTCCCTGCGTTTGCGTGGGTTTCCTCCAGGTGCTCCGGTTTTCCCCACAAGTCCAAAAACATGTGCTATAGGTGAATTGGGTAGGCCAAATTTTCTGTAGTGTATGTGTGTGAATGGGTGTGTATGGTTGTCTCCCAGTGATGGGTTGCAGCTGGAAGGGCATCTGCTGAGTAGAACATATGCTGGATAAGTTGGCGGTTCATTCTGCTGTGGCGACCCCAGATTAATAAAGGGACTAAGCTGAAAAGAAAATGAATTAATGAATTTGATGTTGCCGCCATGTTGCCATTTCTTCGCTGTACTGGTTGTTACCAGGTTATGGAAAAAAAAAACCTGCTCAAAACATCAAATCAGATAAGAAGAACCGGAAAGCAATATGGTGTTTACGACATCACAGAGAAGGTAGCATTTATAGACTTAAAAGCACAACCTAAAATGCACGCAATTGACAAATACAGTAGTCGCAGACAAATTAAACGTTATTGACAATGCAGCACTGTCCTAATCGGGCCAGTAATGATCTGGTCTACTGTCCCAAGTGTCTCTCACGCTGGCCCTGGGCCATCGGGCAGTCCTTATTGTTGAGCCCTGAAATAGTCACATCATTTTCAATCAATATCTTGTGCTTGTGCCGGGCCAGATTTATTATTTACTATTAAAGTGACAATTCCCCCACACATGAAAATGAATAAAAAGTATTTCATCCCAAAACTGTCTAAAATGCACTGATGTTTGATTTCTGTGAGTTGTTCTTTAAAGGAATGTGTCATTCGTTTGGTTTGGACATTGTTTGGACATCATTTGACAAAGGAGAAGCTGAAAGTGATCAAGTATGCGTTCTATCATTAAATTGTATGATTTTATGCTTGTTTTTGTATGATTTGTTTGAGGAGGACAAGCATAAAGGTCAGGCCCTGTTACATTTTTATAAGGGAAATGTATGTTTCTGGTAGAATGTCCATTCTGTCTTCTCTTAAACACGCAAGAAGACATGTAGAAGACAACTGGAAATCTGTAACCATTGACTCCCATAGCATTTGTTTTTCCTATTATGTTTAAAAATGGTTACAGGTTTTCAGCTTTTGTCAGAATATAGCTTTTGTGTTCAACAGAATAAAGAAACTCAAAGGTTTGGAACCACTTGAGGCTGAGTACATTTTCAGTTTTGGGTGAACTATCCCTTTAAGTCTTCAAGCATTTGATGCTCTGTGAACACTGCTGCTATTCACCATTCATTACCATATTTGTAACCTCTAACTTCAAGGTTAAAGATCTTGCATCTGTCAAATCAACTCGTTTATCGCTGTACAATGTTGTGATGTTCTGCTGGTGTTCTCTTATCAGTACAGCACTGTAAATCACAATTAAAACCAAATACTGTATAGAATACAAAGAAACTCTGTTAAAACTCATCTTACCTTCTGGCATCAGCCGCTTCAGCCTCAGAAGAGTCCTCATAGTGCTGTCATTAACGCTTTATTACATGTAACGAAATATACAACGTTAATGATGAGAAACCACATTAACGTACAGCACAGACAACCTGCAACATGCTGCTCCAAGACCTTTATTATGATTGGCTGAGTTTCCTCTTCTTCATTCTTGTATTCTGATGGGTTTCAGCCGACCGGTAAATCTCTATACCGCCCTCTAGTGTGCTGGAGAGCGTAAACTACAGCCTGCGCTTCTGTATTCAGCTTGTCTGTGCATGTTTTTAGTATTGTGTGTTCTAACCACCAGAAGTTCTAACGGCATAAATGATATAAATGTTTAACTACTTCAAAGTGTAACTTTGAGTAATACTAATATTTAGTATTCTATTGTGATTTACCTTGATTTATCCAAGGGTTCCTTAAAAAGGTATGTTTTTTTCTGAGGAGAGCTGAGTTGCTTTTTTGTTTCAGGCGAGGGAAAATATACTTGTCCGTCTACACTGTGGAAAAGTTCATTAAAATATAAGCTTGAACTGTTAAACTTTGGTTAAAGATTGGGCAGCACAGTGGCGCAGTGGGTAGCACAATCGCCTCACAGCAAAAAGGCTGCTGGTTCAAGCCCCGGCTGGGTCAGTTGGAGTTTCTGTGTGGAGTTTGCATGTTCTCCCCGTGTTCGCGTGGGTTTCCTCAGGGTGCTCTGGTTACCCCCACAAGTCCAAAAACATGTGGTACATTGGGTATGCTAAAATTGTCCCTATAGTGAACGAGTGTGTAAGGATGTTTCCCAGTGTTGGGTTGCAGCTGGAAGGACATTCGCTGCGTAAAACATATGCTGGATAAGTTGTGGGTTCATTCCGCTGTGTCGACCCCAGATCAATAAAGGGACTAAGCCAAAAAGAAAATGAATGAATGTTAAACGCTTCCTCCCCAGATAGCATACGAATGTGGGCCTCTTTAGGCAGTTATGCGGCACTGGTGGTCTTCCTTCGGCCCAGACAAAATGAATGTGAACCTGAGGTGGCCCATCTGTACAATGGCAAAGGGGGGCCAAAGATTCAAATTCATATATGGGCCATTTAAGGCAAAGATTTGGCACTTATGACAAAATGTAATCTGAATGTGAGCCTAATGTGGCCCATGTAGAAAATAATAAATTTGGCCCAAATAATGGAGGACAAATGTGGGCCACAGTTGGCAAAAATGTCCCTGCTGAAAAATCCAGCTTAAACCAGCCTAAGCTGGTTGGCTGGTTTTAGCTGGTCGACCAGCCTGGTTTTAGAGGGGTTTTGGCCATTTCCAGGCTGGTTTCCAGCCATTTCCAGCCTGGTCTTAGCTGGTCAGGCTGGGAGTTAACCAGCTAAAACCAGCTTGACCAGCCAAAACCAGCTATGTCCAGCTTAAACCATGCTGGTCAAGCTGGTTTTAGCTGGTTTAAGCTGGTCATTTTCCAGCCTGACCAGCTAAGACCAGGCCGGAAATGGCTGGAAACCAGCCTGGAAATGGCCAAAACCCCTCTAAAACCAGGCTGGTCGACCAGCTAAAACCAGCCACCCAGCTTAGGCTGGTTTAAGCTGGATTTTTCAGTAGGGGTGGCATAGTCATTTAAGGGTAATCTAGGTCTAAACTCAAAGTGGCTCACACGTGTAAGTGCAAATGTGGCCCAGTTATCTTAAGACAGGGGTGTCCAACTCGGTCCTGGAGGGCCGGTGTCCTGCATAGTTTAGCTCCAACTTCCTTCAACACACCTGCCTGGAGCTTTCTAGTAAACTTGATTAGCTCATTCAGGTGTGTTTAATTGGGGTTGGAACTAAAATATGCAGGACACCGGCAGGAGTTTGGGCAGCCCTGTCTTAAGACATACTGTATGTGTGCCACTTTTGGCAAATATTTGGCACAGTATGCTCTGCCTAATGTGGACCAGAGAAAATATGGTAAATATGGCCCAGTTATCTTAAAACATATGTGAGCCAATTTCGGCAAATATTCGGCACAGTAAGCTCTGGCTAATGTGGATTTGAGCCTATAGTGGCCCAGTTATCCTAAAACAACTGTGGGCCACTTTTGGCAAATATTTGGCCAAGTTTGCTCTGGCTAATGTGGCTGTGAGCCTAAAGCGGCCCAGAGAAGATATGGCAAATGTGGCCCAGTTATCGTAAAACATATGTGGACCACATAGAGTAAAGTCACCATCACGGAGAAAAGTGTTTGCTTTATTTGGGCTCATAGCCCTGAACCTCTTAATATACATTTTCTTTTGGGCTGCTGTAACTTTTAAGAACTGTGCTTAAAAAGTTTATTCATTACAGCAAACAAGACAAGAAAAAAAAAAAAAAAACTATATAATTAAGTGAGACACAACCTGTGATGAAATAATATAATTCACTGATGTTAACCAATCTTTAATCCATTATTAGATATACCATAATAACATGCTTGCACATGCCACAGAATTATGAAGGTTTATAAGATAAAAAAATTCTATGGCTTAATTTCTCACAGAGACATCAATAATCAGCGTATGAACCTCAACAACTGTGACAATTAACAACTGAACAAAACTCACAAACATCACTAACAGGAGACTAAAAGTGACAAAATCAACAACGTCAACATAAACAGCAGAATTAAAAGCAAATCATGAAAACTGCAGCATCAATAAGCTATAGAATGTATTCATACTGCAATGCATGCTGGGATTTTTGTACTTTGCCACACCCAGCAAGTGTAAGGTGTAGGCCAGATCTGGGCCAGAATAAAAGCAAACTGTGGCCCAAAATAGGGTCAGTTCTGGTTCATTTGGTTGAATTCTGCCTGATATGTGGTATTGCTATGGCTTAATTGTGGCCCAGATCTACAGGAGCGGACCGCCCAAGTGCCATCATTCCTTGTAAGTGTCTGGTGTGGGCCGGATGTGAGCCACATTCATTTTGCTAGCTGGGAATGTCTTTTTGTGAAAAGGTTTCATTAAATATTAAGAACAAACATTTTTAATGACATGCACAAATGAGTTGTTCACCACAAATACTAGCAATGTGAGCTAACAAAATCAATACTGTTAGTTTTGATTTCATGTGTGCTATTGACGATTGGAACTTTAATGTTAATATGGCTTGCCATACATTATATATTTGGCTTGCCATGTACTTGACGCCACCCGGAAGATACACACGTAACGTCAGCATGGCTTGATTTAATATTCATGATCTAATCGTTGTTGGACTGTTGTCTATTGTACGGGTCGTACGTTTTGCTATGGCGATGCGTGTTTCAGGATGATCTCCGCGCGCAACAAAGATGAGATTGTGCGATTCTACACCGTCACCGACCCTACAACACACAAGAAAGGCTACACGGTGTATAAAGTCACGGCCCGGGTGAGACGAAACGGATTTTACCCGGTTTAGCGCTCATGTGCTAACGCTAATGTTTATCGGGATCACTAACACAAACTAAGAATATATATAATTTAATCAGTAATGTCACGTTTGTTGTGCCGTGTATGTAACGTTATCGTTGTGGATTGTGTTTACTGATGTCATAAATCTGAGGCATCTATACAATCAGCTGTGTGATTTCATAATCACAAATCTGTGATTATCATCTCCGTTTTTGTTTATCTCATCTATAGTCCTTAACTTTAATTCACATCTGCTAATACAAGCATCAGATCAGATGTTCAAATCAGCCATAACTTATTTGTAATATCATAACGTTATTTGTTAATTAATTAAACCGGTTGTGTGGTAATTATTAAATCCATTCATATACTCTTCCTTCCTAATACTGTAAAAACTAACTAAAATTACTTTGTTTTTCGACAGATTATCTCAAGAAACAACCCAGAAGATATTCAGGAGGTAAGTATCCCAATAAAGTCACACTTTAATAGAAATTACCTTATACTAAATCCTTAATATGTGCATATAAAAATGTAATAACATGTCCTGCTTCTGAAACAATTTTTCACTTGATGTCATTCAGGACAAATGGCTTTTTAGGTCTGTTTTTACAGATTCGCAGTAATCTTACAATAGTGTATTCATATTAATATTACTACCAAACCTAATAACATGTTTGTATCACTTTAAAAATTGTTACAGGGTTCATACGGTCATGGAAAACCTGGAAAAGTCATGGAACTTTGACATGGCATTTTCCAGGCCTGGAAAAACAGAAAAATCCACCAAGTTTTGGAAAATTTGTTAAACTAATTCAGGAAATGAGTTTAACAAATATCAGTACACTCGAATTAGGGCTGTGCTATATTTGAAAAATCTGACATTATGGTATTTTGTATTTCTGTGATATACATTGCGATGTGAATATAATTTCACCAGATGATTTAACAGGGTTATTTGGATTGATTGGGGGGATTTTGTAGAGGAGTGAATCTCGAATAATATATAAGAAATAAATTACAAGCAGCATAGATAAATAAAATATAGTAAAGATAAAAGTGAATGATAGTTTTCAGGTATTCACTATTCAGGTACAGACGTTGAATAATCAACACGGCATAGTCTTCATTGTATATTATTTAATCTTTATTAAAGTTACAAAACATTTCTTGTGACTCAAAGATTAAAATGTACTTATTTACTCACACTTGTTTCAATACTATAGGAGTTATTAAATTATATTCATTTTGTGTTCATATAAAAAAAGAAAACTCATAAATGTTTGAAAAAAGTGAAGGGTGTAATGAAATGGTTTGGCTGAACTATCTCTTTAAAAATGCATGCAGATGATAAACTTTTACTCCATTATGATTAAACTCTTTATTAAACTATAATCCCAACATTGCATATACTGCGATGTGACTATTGCGGATGCACACATTGCGATATCGATGCTGTACCCATATATTGTGCAGCCCTAACTTAAATATAGATTAGTTGTCTTTATATCTTTTCAGTCCTTGGCCAAAAACTTGCTCTCACATTGTTAGTGCTGTTTAAGCATTATCAAAATCAATTTTACAGAAATATAAAAACAATTTAATCAAAATAGATTGTTGCATGATCTATGATACGCTGTAATAAATTTGAACATCATTGTTTTTCTTAATATTTACCATGTATATGTAGACATTACATGAAACATTAGGTCATGAAAATGTACTTGAAAGTTCTGGAAAAGCCATGGAATTTTAGCAGTAATAATGTGTATGAACCCTGTATATTGTAGAGCTAAAATGTAATACAAAGTATTATATTTACACTTAAATGTTAAGTCACTGAAAAAAATAATGTTTAAAAACTGTAGAATTGTTCTGTATGTTTCGCTGACATGTTCAGTGGATGTGATTTTTCTAACAGACACAGTCATTGTGAATTCTCATTGGGCTGCCTTTATTTGTCTAACTGTATTTCACTAGATCACAGTGTGGAAAAGATATAGTGATTTCAAAAAGCTTCATCAAGACCTTTGGCAGATATACAGAAACCTCTGTGGGCAGTCAGAGCTCTTCCCACCCTTCGCCAAAGCTAAAGTTTTCGGTAAGTGCATGCATGTGTGTTTGTGTTTCTTAGTAAACTGCATTTGTGAGACAAAGAGTAGCTTTGTTGTTTTGACCAGTTGACTGAGGTTACACTTGCGTTGTTGCATGAAGTTTGAACATGTACTGCATTTTGATTACCATTTAATGTCTTTACAGTGTACTGACTAAATGTTAATTTGCGTGTTTCTGTTGTGGGGCCACTGAAATTTGCAGGCTAGTGATGCACAGATCTTGAATTTTCATGGCTGATACTGATTGTGAGATTTTAACAAGCAAATTGGCCATTTCGAATTGCCATTTTTTATAAATAACATTCATTCATTTGTTTTCGGCTTAGTCTCTTTATTAATATGGGGTCGCCACAGCTGAATGAATTGCCAACTTATCCAGCATATGTTTTGTGCAGCGAAATAACATATTGTTTAACTTGAATAAAATCAATGATTTGACTTCAGATTTGTAAAATTGTGCTACATAAAAATGTTTAAAATAAAAACAGGCTAAGTACAAATGCAGCTTTCTGCCTGCAGGTGCCACATATAGAACAGAAGTAAGTGCGTTTACTTATTTTAGTAAATGTCACTGTTGAAGTTCAGCTCAGTTTAGCTAAGAGCAGTGTAATGCAAATGTCACTGCTGAAGGCACTAAAGAGCAACACCACCGATGCGCGGCTCCACTAGTCCCAGCCAAGCAAGCCAGAGTCGACAGTGGCAAGGAATCAAAACTGCACCAATTGATGAAGTGCAGAAGAAAAAAAAATCCTTGAGAGAAACCAGGCTCAGCTGGGCACAACCATTTGTCCTCTGGCCAAACATATTATGCAGAGCAGGACGTCAGAGGCTTGACGATGGCTTTTCATCAGGGCCGGCCATGTACATTTGGGGGCTCTAAGCAGAATGATTTTGGGGCCCTACCTTGCTCTAAATAGTGGAGTATTGCCATTGCAAACCGGCCCACAATGATTATATTGCTTATTAAATACAATCAATGAAACGGAAAAGTAAAGCCTGATTTCTTCTACTTAATAACTGTCTGAATGATTTGGACATTATAAAACAGCACTGTTTTTGTCAACTAGCAGCTTCAAAATGAAAAATTAAACTATCTTTAATAAAGGGAGCAGTGATTTCTACTTTGCGTCCTTCTGCTGTGTTTAAAATATATTCTATTATTTAGCAAACAGATTGAAGATTCTATAGCTAAAGGTTGAGTTGTTGTTTTTTTCAATTAATTCCAAAAGCAAAAACCCTGCAATGAAACGACACTGAACAATAATTAGCCAAAAGTGAAAGTGCATTACTTAGTAATATCGTATAAAGAATCGTATAAATCTTAATTAAAAACTGGAATTGGAGGATGACTTTGAGTGTTCAACATAAAGTGAATGTTATTCAGTGTTAATGTTTATGTAAGTAATGTATTTTATGTTGCAAGAATAAGTATGTTGTTCCAAACATTTGCCTGAAAGTGCAAAAGTAAAAATATTAAACAAATTCGCAAATGCATCAAAAGTGAATGTTGTTTGTACCCATTATGTAATTTATATGTTTACATGTTTGTATTTTCAGGTCGTTTTGATGATTCTGTGATTGAAAAGAGAAGGCAGTGCTCAGAGGATTTGTTGCAGTTCAGTGCTAATATTCCTGCTTTGTATGGCAGCCCATACATTCAGGATTTCTTTAAGGTATGTATGCATGTATGTATTCATTTATGTGAAGGCAGCCTGTTATACTTGATTTACATTGTCAGCTTCCTTTGATACCTAATTTGGCTTGAAAAACATCTGCAAAAGTGTAAAGTTTAGCATCTGGCATGCTAATATCATTAAAGGTGCCATATACTGCATTGGTTGAAATTGTTAAGTTAAATTGTTCTTTGATTTATGGTAGTTTTTTTTTCTACAACTTTTTTGACCCAGATAGTAAAAAATAAAACCACTAGATTTTGACTTATGCAGTATATTTTAATGCAGCTGCATTTAAAAAACACTACAGTGGAAATAAATAAAAGAAATGAGGTCTACATCTCTGGAATTGAATAGCTATATGCTACCTGACAAAAGTCTTGTCAGCTATCCAAGTTCTAGGAACAACAAATAATAACTTGACCATTTGGTTGATCATTTGGTATCAGAAGTGGCTAAAAGGCAAAGGCCTCCAGATTACGCTTATTTTACCAGAATAAAATATGACCATGTCTTGATTTTTAATGATTTAATTAGGACAGTAAGGTCTGACTTTGCTTAGACGAACATCTTGTCACTGAACAGAAATAATGTCCAGTATAGAATAGAAAGTCACGGTGCAGTGGAAAAAGAATGAATATTGTGTATAAACTCCCAGTTCTCCCAAAGTTCATCAAGATTCTTTGGATTCATCAAGATTCTTTGGATTCATCTTCAATGCCTCCTCCTCCATCTTACCCCAGATATGCTCAATAATGTTCATTACCTGGTGACTGGGCTGGCCAATTCTGGTGCATCTTGACCTTCTTTGCTTTCAGGAACTTTGATGTGGAGGCTGAAGTATGAGAAGGAGCGCCGTCCTGCTGAAGAATTTGCCCTCTCCTGTGGTTGTAATGTAATGGGCAGCACAAATGTCTTGATACCTCAGGCTGTTGATGTTGCCAACCACTCTGCAGATCTCTCGCACACCCCCATACTGAATGTAACCCCAAACCATGATTTTTCCTTTACCAAACTTGACTGATTTCTGTGAGAATCTTGGGTCTCTGTGGGTTCCAGTAAGTCTTCTGCAGTATTTGTGATTATTGGGATGCAGTTCAACAGGAAAAATCTAGCTCCTGTCACTTTTCCAAATGATCAGCTAGAAGTCAAGTTATTATGTGTTGCTCTTACAACTGAGATTGATGACAAGATTTTTGTCAGGCAGTGTACATAATATGCTTTTGGAACAAAACAAGTCAAAACCTGCATTTAACTACTCCTGTTGATTTGGCTAATTTCACTGAGCATTTTGTAGGAATGAATGCAGTCTGGAAAGGGGAGGGGATATGATGCAATAGATAGTTTATCTCGATTAATGTTTTTTCATAATTGTTGGAGGCCAAAATCCAAATGGAATTTTAATTAATTGCACAGCCGTACTGTACACATTAACAGTTTTACCTATTTTTGTGATACAAATACCCAAGAACAAGTGTAAAATACTATGTGAAACCGCATTTATCTTTCTATTCAAATGCCGCCAATAATAATGGGAAAGTGGTCAGCCACATGTTTTCTTATTTGCTCAATAATTTTCCAGTGTTTTTGCTAATCATTTACTTTAGATTTTTTTAAGACTGAGTAACCTTGGAAAATAGCAATTTACTCACTATTTTCACCGTATTTAATCATAGCAGCATCAAATGGTTTGTTGTGATATATGTGTGCTTTTGTTTGAAATAGGGTGGAGAGGTACAAGACAGCTCTGAGCTAATTGGACCAGCTGAACCATTTTCTGATTTTCTAGCTGACAGTCTGTTGGACAGCAGTTCTGAAGGTAAGTTTCTACACCGTTTATTGCTCACATGCTCACTGGTTTATGTATTGCTTCCCACAACATTTGAAAAAATTCCACACTGGATGTGTTGGCGGGAGATCATTTAAATGTTGACATTTTTGTTATTATCTTGCTGTTTTATGACTCTCTCTTTTTTTTTTTTTTTTTGCATTTTTCTTTTTGTAGTTTCAGCAGATATCAGTGTTGTGGTGGATGATTTGACAGTGACCAACCCATGTGAACATGAACGTAAGTGAGAGATGTGTGAAAAATGCTTGTCATGATATCCAAATGTTTGTAGTTAGTAGTGTTGTGATTTACAAGACTGCTATTGGATTTGTCTCGAAGGAATTTTTTAAAATTATTTCAAGACTACATCTGAAGAGATATTACTAACTGACGAGAGCGTCGGAATTCACTTTGAAAATGAAATAAAATGGAGAGAAGAAACTAATAAGCAACGGTCAAACTGCAAATATTTCCTGTATATACAGTATGTCAGCACTGGCTGCCAGATAAGATCCAATTTTTGACTGCAACTTTTTGATTGAATCTTCTTTATTGTAAGATGGTACATAAGATCCCTAATCCAATGGTTAGAAGTTGAAGTTGAAGAACATTTAAGCAGTATAAGACATCTAGTAATTGATGTTAAAAAAGAAATTGTGCTTTGGTATCGTTGTCTAAAACTGGGATCTGTAATTAAACCAAATATTCCGACAATAGGGCAAGGGTCAATTGATACATGTAAAATATTTGAAAAGAAATTGAATAATAATTGCCAGAACTTGGTAAGTTTAGAACATGACCAACGCATGTGTGTGTGATTAGCTATCTCTACTTCACATCTATTACATAAGGGATTTATAGTTGGTGAAAATTTTGCTTTTGTCCAGTGTAGGCGATGGACCACTTTGAACTGAATAATTGTATGTTGCAGACAAATTGAAGTTGAGTGAATCTAATGTCTTGCCAAATGTTCTTTAAGTGAATCAATTCAAGTTCTCTATTCCCATTGTTGATTCGACTTTCTTGATGAAGTTAGATTTTGTGAGGGGATTAAAGAATAAATCACACCTATACCAGGTAGCATACGAATGTGGGCCACTTTAGGCAGTTATGCGGCACTGGTGGTCTTCCTTCGGCCCAGACAAAATGAATGTGAGCCTCAAGTGGCCCACCTGTACGATGGCAAAGGGGGTCCAAAGATTCAAATTCATATATGGGCCATTTAAGGCAAAGATTTGGCACTTATGGCAAAATGTAATCTGAATGTGAGCCTAATGTGGCCCATGTGGAAAATGATAAATTTGGCCCAAATGATGGAGGACAAATGTGGACCACAGTTGGCAAAAATGTGGCATAGTCATTTAAGGGTATTTGGGTCTAAACCTACAGTGGCTAACCTGTGTAAGTGCAAATGTTATCTTAAGACATATTTGGGCCACTTTTGGCAAATATTCGGCACCATAAACTCAATGCAGCCCTTAGCCTATAGTGGCCCGGAGAAGATATGGCAAATGTGGCCCAGTTATCCCAAAACAAATGTGGACCACTTTTGGTGAATATTCGGCACAGTTAGCTCTGGCTAATGTGGCTGTGAACCTAAAGCGGCCCAGAGAAGATATGGCAAATGTGGCCCAGTTATCCCAAAACAAATGTGGACCACTTTTGGCGAATATTCGGCACATTTAGCTCTGGCTAAGCCGCCTAGGTCGTCTCTAGTCCCGCGGAAAAAGTGATTGACAGGTGGTAACTTGTGTGTAACTTATCTTTATTTATTTATGATTTGGTTATGGGTAAAACAAAGACCATGCGGGTCAGGTAGTTGAAACAGTAGGCTACAAATAATTAATTTGTTATGAATTAATTAATTATTCATAAATAATTAATTCACCTCCGCCTATGAAGACAATGCCATCGTCCATCGCGATATTTCAAATTAGACATCGTACGATGCTAAATTGGTCAACATCGCCCAAGCCTAGTTCTGAAATAACGTCAGGACTCGAAAGTGCTATATTATTAGACCGCCCGCTTCCGTTCAAATTACACCAGAGTTACCAACTGTTACCGTGTTTTATTCTGAAATAGAATAGGGAGGCGACAGTGAGGGGATGTTGCGGACGCCGCCCTCTCTATTCTGCCACCCTAGGCGGCCGCCTGGGTTGCCTCTATGGATGCACCGGCCCTGGGTGTACCTGAGGTGATCATTGTCAGTTTTCTGTTGTTCAGCTGCAAGTAAGCCGTTTCTAAAATATAAATTGCAGGTGTTGGTTGGGACAAAAACTCCTTTTTATATGGAAAGTATTCCTTCTATTGCGTGCCGTTGCTTTTATTTAGAACACGGTTTATATCAGCTTTTATGCTCAATAATCAGCCACAATGCTGTCAATCTGGCAACCTGCGCTTGTGCGTGTTTTGAACCAGGTGTGCAATACCTAGTTCAACTATTGGGGTCAAACTTGCATACTGCACCTTTAATTTATGTATTTGGCATCATCTTTTATTGAAATATGAAGTTCTTATTGAAGTTATTGTGTAATATGCTATTATCTATGTTGACCTGCCATGAAATAGGCTGATGTGGCAATAAATAAATAAATAAACAGACTAACAAAGAGTGTCATCTACCTCCATTGCATGATTTGGATCCCATGGGTGTTGTATGTTTGGCTGTTAACATGGATGGGGCTATTTGGGGTTTCTCACTCAAGGGTTTGTATTACACACAGTAATCATTGACATTAAGCATATGACCACTGTTTATTATAAGCGGTTTGATGCTATACTGTTTGTATAATTGCAAAATGGTGTTGTTTTAATACCAGGTGGCAGCTCTGACAGCGAGCTGAATTCTTTTGAGGTTGATGGAGACTCTCTGGTTGCTGTGGATGATGGAATGGCATCAGGCAGCATCAAGCACTCTAGTCATAGCAGCGGGACACTGAGCTTCGCCTCTGGTCTTAAGAACTGCACAGGAAAACTAGACTACCTGGAAAAGGCCAGCGAGCAGATCTCCCTAGCGGTCCAGAAAGAGGTGGAGCAGGACTTTGCTGTGGCGTTTTCCTACTATCGTAGAGGTGTGGATCTTTTGCTGCAGGGTGTACAAGGTATGTTGTTTAATGCGTTGCTGGGTATTTCAACATGCAAATCTGTGGTGGTGTCCTGTGGGCTGAATAAGCTTTGGCTTATTGCGCACTTTAAAGTAGCATTTTAGGACATAATGTGAATTTAAACATTGTTTTCATTGTGGTGTTTGAACGATAAGCAGAAAATGGTTTAACACACCAAGGTTTTTCCCAAAAATGTGATGTGACTATTTCTGTGTTTATTTCCTCACTCAAATCTAAATGGCACAAAAGTACACTTTTTTTTCACTTTTACCAGGCATGATAAACTAGATGACGAATTGGTCACTCTAGGTTGACTCATTTGTATCTACGCTCAACAACCACTTTATTAGGTACACTTTACTAGTACTGAGTTGGACTTCAGAACTGCCTTAATCCTTCGTGGCATAGATTCAACAAGGTACTGGAAATATTCCTCAGAGATTTTGCTCCATATTGACATGATAGCAGTTGCTGCAGATTTGTCAGCTGCACATCCATGATGCGAATCTCCCATTCCATGACATCTCAAAGGTGCTCCATTGGATTGAGATCTGGTGACTGTGGAGGCCATTTGAGTACAGTGAACTCATTGTCATGTTCAAGAAACCAGTCTGAGGCGATTTGCGCTTTATGACATGGTGGGTTATCCTGCTGGAAGTAGCCATCAGAAGATGGGTACACTGTGGTAGTAAAGGGATGGGCATGGTCAGCAACAATACTCGAGTAGATGGTGGCAGTGACACAATGCTCAATTGGTACTTATGGGCTCAAAGTGTGCCAAGAAAATACCCCTCACACAATTACACCACCGTCAACTGCCTGAACCATTAATACAAGGCAGAATGGATCCATGCTTTCATGTTGTTGACCTCAAACTCTGACCCTACCATTTAAATGGTAGGTGGTGTGCGGTCTGGCGCAAAATGGCTGTCGTCGCGTCGTCCAGGTAGATTCTGCACACTGGTGGTGGATGAGGAGATTCCCCCCAATATGTAAAGCGCTTTGAGTGCCCAGAAAAGCGCTATATAAATGTAAGGAATTTTTATTAAATGTTGCAGCAGAAATGGAGACTCATCAGGCAACGTTATTTCAATTTTCTATTGTCCAATTTTGGTGAGCCTGTGAAAACTGTAGTCTCAGTTTCCTGTTCCTAGCTGACAGGAGTGGCACCCAGTGTGATCTTCTGCTGCTGTAGCAGATCCGCCTCAAGGTTCAACGTGTTGTGCATTCAGAGATGCTCTTCTGCAGACCTCGGTTGTAACGAGTGATTATTTGAGTTACTGTTGCCTTTCTATCAGCTGGAACCAGTCTGGCCATTCTCCTCTGACCTCTGGCATCAACAAGGCACAGAACTGCCGCTCACTGGATATTATCTGAAATACTCAGACCAGCCTGTCTGGCACCAACATTTATGCCATGTTCAAAGTCGCTTAAACCACCTTTCTTCCCCATTCTGATACTCGGTTTGAACTGCAGCAGAGCATCTTGACCTTGTTTACATGCCGAAATGCATGAAGTTGCTGTCATGTGATTGGTTGAAATTTGCGGTAACAAACAGTTGTACAGGTGTACACAATGCACAACTGTCAAGCCTCCCTCAACATTATTAACATATTTTGCAAGAATGTGAAATTTGAAACATTACTAGACAAGGATTTTATACTCTGAGTACTTTGATGGATGATTTAAAAATGTTTTTTCAGGACTATTTTTAAGTTTTGTATCATGTCAAAGTGAAAAAACATTTAATGTTTTAATGTCAAATTTGAAGTCTTTATTTCTATTGTCTCATTGATTCCTGAACTTGTTGTTGTGTAATATGTTTTTATCTATATTGATCTTGTCATGAAGTGGACATAAGTTGCTGATGTGGCAATAAACAAACAATCAATCAAGCTGTTGAAGTCAACACGTTGCAACAGTGCTTGTGTCAGTTTAAGATATTACTGTCCTTCAAACAGGTAATGTTATTATTGCTAACATATGGCAAACTTGTTGAAATAAAAACATTGGCATCATCTCTAGTAAAGAGAAACTAATCACTTCATCCAGTGTTTAAGTTAATAAAATAGCCCTGACAACAGCCCTACTTACTGGAACTCCACAACAACCATTGACTTTTCTATTTTTTGTCACTGATCTGAGGCGATATAAAAGAGGGAAGCAGGCTTTTGGACTAAAGCACTTTGAGGCAAAGGACGGGAGACTATTATAAATATTTTTTTAAACTTAAAATGCAATTGTCCCTGTTTGCGTTTGTGTCATTTTACCACTTACCGCGTATTTAAAGGGATAGTTCACCCAAAAAAATGCAGATTTACTCAGTTTACACACCCTCAGGTGGTTCCAAACCGTTGAGTTTCTTTATTCTGTTGAACACTAAAGAAGATATTTTGAAGAAAGCTGAAAACCTGTAACCATTGACTAACATTGCAGGGAGAAGAGATTTTTATGGAAGTCAATGCATACAAGTTTCTAGCTTTCTTTAAAAAATACACAATTTTTGTGTTCAACAGAAGAAAGAAAGTCAAACAGGATTAGAACAAGAAAAAGGTGAGTAAATGATGACAGATTTTTCATTTTTGGTGAACTTACCCAACTTAATTTACAACACTGCATGTTTTAAGTCCTGGGACAACTTCTCTTTCTTTCATTTTTCAGGAGAGGTGAGTCCCAGCCGAAGGGAGGCTGTGAAGAGGAAGACGGCAGAATATCTGATGCGTGCTGAGCTCATTTCTGCACAGCTCAAAGACGGAATGGGACAGAGCTCCACTCAAAGCAGGGTCAGTGTGTTTGAGCTATCCCCCTCACAGTGATTTACTGTATGATGAAAATATATATATATATATTTCATTGTACAGTTGAAGTCTGAATTATTAGCCCCTTTTATATTTTTCCCCCAATTTCTGTTTAACGGAGAGAAGATTTTTTTTCACAATTCTAAATATAATTAGTAATGAGTTAATAATGAGTTTTATTAACTCATTTCTAATAACTGGTTTCTTTTATCTTTGCCATGATGATAGTAAATAATATTTGACTATTAACATATTGAGATAGAAAGTGACATTTAAAGGCTTAACTAGCTTAAGTTGGAGTACTTGGGCAAATCATTGTATAATGATGGTTTGTTCTAGGGGTGGGAGGATCGATCCTAATATCGATAGTATCGATACCAACGTTGGTATTGATATCGGATCGATAGTAGCCTTCCGAGATCGATACTTTTATTTAAATTTAAGTAATTAAATGTAAGTAATTTAAAGTATTAAATTTAAGACTTTCTCCAGAAGAAAAAATATTATCAGACATAATGTGAAAATTTTCTTGCTTTGTTAAACATTATTTGGGAATTATTTAAAAAGGGGAAAAATAATCAAAGGGGGGCTAATAATTCTGACTTCAACTGTATATATTAGGGCTGCATGATATTGGAAAGAATTGACATTGCGAGATTTTATTTTTCTGCGATTACATATTGTGATATTGAGTAGGCTTTCACCAGATGTAATGAACGGCTCTATTTGGAAATAATTGATCATTTTAGATTGATTGGGAGGATTTTGTAGTTTAATGCATCTGCATGAAATAAAATAAAACCAAAATAAACCCAATCACTAGCAGTGACAAATACAGCAAAGATGCAAATGAAATGCACAGAATTGTATGGTTTCTGGGAGTCTAGCTGGCAAAATAACAATAAACAAAAATCACTGCACAGTCTACACTGTATAAATACAATTAATCTGTCTTCAAGTTAAAAGCATTATAATTTCTTCCCTGAATGTTTTAAACTGGCTTGAAATGCCCACAGACCTTAAAAACAAACACAAACGATAAACATGTTTGTTAACTTTAGTAAAGTTTTACAGTCAATCCACAAATCATGTATGTTTTCAACTATGGAAAATCGCAATTCGGCATTGCAGATCTTGCGATGTGACTATTGTGGACGGGCATTATATTGACTGTATATTGTGCAGCCCTAATATATATAATTGTTCTATAAATACCATTCTTTTGTTTGGTGTCTCTTTAGGCATTGGGATCACAGTGCTGTGGTGGCTCTTGGACTGAACAGACTCACTCTGATGAGCTAAAGCACTACAGGGTGCTGGGTATTATTGATAAGGTACATATAACAATTGTGCAACCTTGCTATGATGCTTTTAATTGCACAACACGTTTAACAAATTTGTGTTTTAAAAGGAACTGTCCACTCAGGATTAAAGTTCAGTCTTTATCTCTGCATTCTGCTCGCTCTCATACTAAAGACGGAAAAACAAGAGCTGCACATGACTGGTTAATGTAATAGGCAGCTAAGTGAAATTGGATGTGATGTTATAATACGCAGACCGAATGTGATTCTGTGATGTGTGTGCAGCTTGTATTATTATGTTCAAAATTATTGTTTCTTTTCTGAATCTTTGAGGACAATTTTAGGTTATTTATTGAAGTTTCACTTCAGAAGAATTAATAATGTATTTGAATTATGGTCCACCACCAGCTCTGGTTTCTTGTACACTGTAAAATCTATTTAAGCATTCTATGATGTCTGTTTTATTTGTCTTCAGGTGCTGTTGGTGATGGATAATAGAACACAGGAAACCTTTATTTTGAAAGTAAGTGGTACAATAACAAATTATAATACCAAAACAGTCACTTTCCATTCTCCCTGAAAGCTGAAACATTGTGCTTGTGTTTGTTTGATTATTAGATTTTTATTTGTGTTTGAGAGTAATTGTTGCAAAATTGCCAAGCTTTCCAAGCAAAGAATCAAACTCTCAATCTTATAGAAAAAGAAATAGTGGCTAGTAGGGGTGTAACGGATCACTGTTGAACCGTAATCCTTACGGATCACACCCCAAGGTTCGGAACGCACGTGACCAGCGGATTAATAACTTTTTTGAACTTGTAGTAGGTTAATCCAACATTATAACAACTGCAGAGAGATCGCCTCCCCCATCATTTAAATTACGTGTATCAAAGCATTTTGGCTTCCCTGTAAGATATAATGATGACGAAAAAAGTTGTGGTGGGGCCTACCTAAATGCTTTCTTTGTCTATTAATTTAATGTGTTTTCTGTCACTGCTTGTTTAGCCTGCATTGAGGCATTCAGTGTAAAACTGCACAATTAAACATTAAAAGATCGTGATCTCAATTCAAATCCGCGCAACATGAACGATAAATGATAATGATTTGCATATGTTTATTAATCCTTCAAAGCGCTGCATTCAAATCTGCATTGAGAGAGATTCAGTTTTTACACTTTTTCAGTTCGTTACAAACAATTAAATAAGACAGAAGTACTGGGAGAACAGTTTATAGTTCAGATATGAACACTGATGTTTATGGTAAAGATTAAAATCACCGTTTAATGAAGCATGACACTGGTGAAAGCAATTAAATTGTGTAACCAACAGATGGCGACAAACAACCGTCAAAATTATGTCACTGAATAGGTTTTTAAAAATAATCCACTTATAATGAAACATGAAGTTTTATGTGTGTTGAATCATTAATTGAAGATAAATATGATCTGTTGTACGAGATGTTAGATTTCTATATTCACCTGATGAAGACTATGTAGGTCGAAACGTTGTGTGAGTAATAAAGACTTCTTTTGAGAGCTAAAGTGGCAGTGTTGCCGATTTTTTTTTTTTTGATCTTTTGCTACTGTGTTTATTTTTGATTGAGCACCTGCCTTCAAGATTTTTTAGATGTGCGCACAATTCTGTTTTTTGCTTGTTTTAGATTTCTATATTTAGCATTATCAGCAACAGGAGCAAAGATAATGTTTCATATTGAATTCTTTTTTCAGCTGGTTCTTTCTTGATTTTTATTTTTATTAACATTTTGTTAAAAGCAATGCTTTTTGCAGTAATATTTTTGTATAAATGGAAAGCAAATGACATTTGTCTCCTCCCTTTTTTTTGCTGAACCGAAAAATGGTCCAATCCGTGACTAAAAAACCGTAGTGTGATCCGAACTGCAGATTTGTGATCCGTTTCACCACTAGTGGCTAGGCACATTAATGTTTTCAATAGAAAGAACCCCTAATATGCATTACAAAAGGTCATATTTTTGTTTTTGGGGTCTCTGATATGCATGCAGGGTCAAAAAAACACTTTCATTGTATTATAATATGCTTTAATTTTTACCTAATTATCCCAACAACTCCCATATGCTTTGTTCAGCGATTAATTTGTTCCCAAACCCCTCCTTAGTGTGACGCTAAACTGCGCTGATTGGTCATCTGGGTTCAGCGTAATACCGAGAGAAATGCCCACCACAGCTTATCAACATTGTTGAAGTAGTCAGAGTGTATGTGTGAGCCCAATGCAGGAGTGCATTAAAGCAATGCAGTTAAACACCAGCATATTGCTCTATTCTTAACCATAAGTAAAAACAGTGACACACGTTCAGTATTAATGCACACAGCGGCAAAAGCTGAACTATTTTGAAACTTGACCGCTGCACGTGTGTAGGAACAGCTGACGGTGGCCATGGCAACGACAAACGGCAGAGGATCGTGAGCTCACAAACGCATTTAAGATACAGTACATTCGGTTACAGGTAACAAAACACAATTAAATACATAATTTGCAAGCTAGAGAAAACAAGAGGCAACCATTTTAATCGCACTTACTTACACTTGTGAAATGGAGGAAGAAACTGATCCATGAACTGTGTACTGTAAAGTTCCTGTCAAGCTCTGACAAAATCCCATACATCAATAGTCTTTTCGGATCCTTCCTTTAATAAACGACCGACGAATCCCCCGTTGTAAGCGTGTAGATTGCTGAAGCACTCGTCAGAAAAATGACAGGAACACAGCACAAGGCTGAGGCTATAATGCTGAGATATTTAGCAAAAATAAACTTCAGCCACTGACTCTTCACAGCCTCATGTTTGGTTAGGCAAAATAATACTAACTTTCCCCTCACACTTCAGAGCACAGCATTTTCGTGACATGATTCAACCGGGATCTGTTACAGTGTTTGTCTTCCTCTTTTTCCTTCTACAGTGTTTGTGGGCGGGGCCGGGGGTTTTAATTTTCCTGAGTCTGCGCACACAACAAATGGGCGGGGTTTGAGTTCTGTATCCACGTCACGCCGAAACGGCTAAAGACTCATTACAGTGGCGATTTATTCGAACCAATCTGTGTCGACTCTTTTATAGATGAATCAATAGTTAAACACTGTGCACTTTCAGATTTAAGCCTTAGCTGGATATTTCACTTCACTTAGAGCTGGGTTACACTTTGCATGGAAGGTCATTTTCAAAAACCCATAATAGGGTTTTTTTAAGACTAGTGACATTAGTGGTTTGTTGAATGCATCTGATTATAATTTGGTTGCAACAAGCCCCGAGTTTACTTTATATTTTAACATTTTAGACAATTTTAATCAGTTTAATGATATTGCCATCTGGTGATCAACACTGCTCTTTACAATAATCAATAAAAAAACCTGTTATAATAAACGTCACATTTACCCAAGGCCATATACAACGTTTATAAATGCAGGGGTCCAAAACTTCCCCTTAATATATTTTAGACTCGGATGCTAAATGCTATATTACAACTCTTTAAATTATAATGAAATATTTTCTTTCATAACCATTCACATCAGCCTGCAGGTCAGACCACCATTCTTAAAGCTAGTCATTAAATCCAACTTTGTCATTAAATGATCTGTGTTATTTAAACTGCTACAAATAACACAGATAACTGACCTATACCTGTCAAACAGTTAAGCTACTTATTTCTCAAAGTAGAAAGAGTAGGATTAACAGAAATTGGTACAGTGGAATTCTAAACATTATGTCCAGCAGCTAGCTCTCTGCAAATCTCACATGGTAGCCCACTGATGCTAAGCAGGGCTGTACCCGGTCAGTACCTGGGTGGGAGGCCACATGGAAAAGCTAGGTTGCTGCGGGAAGTGATGTTAATGAGACCAGCAGGGGGCGGTCTGTGTGAGTTCTAATTCCCCAGTATGTTGATAGGGACTCTGTCTTTCATATGAGACATTAAACTGTTAAAAATCCCAGGATGTCCTTTGAAAAAGAGTAGGGGTTTAACCCTGGCATCTTGGCTCCTAACCGTCCCCATATCATAATTGTCTCCTCTCCACCAATCAGCTATATAGCTGCTGTCACGTCATCCAGGTTGATGCTGGTGGTGGATGAGGAGATTCCCCTCAAAAAATGTGTAAAGCGCTTTGAGTTTCCAGAAAAGTGCTATACAAATGTAAAGAATTATTATTACGTTTTTCAAAAGAGAGAGCTCAAACCTCATATTGATACCTTGAAACAACTAGATTTTAAAACCTGGATCAACTCTGATTGAGTTGTGGTATAACATCTAGATCAGTAAGACCCTCAAACCAAACTGTTATAGTATTTCTGGGCGTTTTAGTACATTTAATCAACTTTTTAGCATCTGCTAAATACAAATATGAATACAGTAGAATTATAATAGAGTGGGCCTCGATAGATACCCAGGTCCGAGGAGATTATTTCTCAAAATAATTTGAACTGCCCAGTAAAAGCATTTTAAATTTGGAACTTTTAACCCCTCTATTATAAGTCTAGTATATAAAGGAGAGCCTGACATGAGATTGCTTGTTTCAAATAAAGTTTATGAACATTTTTGCTAGGACAATAAAACAGAAGAATGTGGAGGAAGCGGTGGATTTTCCAATCAGTTTTGTCCTTCCGTTCAGAAGACCATTTAAAAAGTCTGATACAAGTTTAAAATTTGCTCCAGCCAATTTAGTTAATCCAATTCACCTATAGCGCATGTCATTTGGACTGTGGAGGAAACCTGTGGAGCACCTGCAACCCTACTTAATACAATTGTTTTGAGGACTCTGATATGATTTCCGTTTGTGTGTTCAGGGTTTAAGAAAAAGCAGTTCATGTGGGCGCATTAAGAAGACTATTGTACCTCGTACTGTGCCTAACATGGTACAACTGGAGAAGTACATAATCTCAGAGGACTCCATCTTTCTTTTACTGCAATATGCTGAAGGTGAGTTTTTTTTCCCAGTGTTTAAACATTTTTAAATATCTAACGCCTGATTGGTTCTTCGTTGAGTGATTGCCAGTGCATACCTTGCATGTGGCCGCAACACCATTGTGAGCATTTATACTTCTGTGTTCTGTGTTTCTCGAGCAATAACACTTCCAAAACGCTAGTAGGTAGTGGCGTTTCTGTGGTAGGTAGTGGTGTTAAGTTTCTTTGCTGGTGTTTTGAGTTTACACCGGAAATGCGTAGAAATAGCTCAAACTCACCAGCAAATGTTCAACTACTTTAATCATGAAGTAAACCCAAAACAAAAGGGTCCATCCTGAGCTCCTTTATGGGACTGGACACTTGTTAAACACTTGTCATCGCTACCAAGCAGACTAATCAGATTTTGCGCTCTGCATCATTGCGATGTGTAGTTTCTTATTTTGAGAGGTGCGTATCAGGGTCAGTGTATGATGGACCTACTGCGTGCACAAGGCAGAAGTATAAATTGGCCTAAAAAGGGACAGCTCACCAAAAAATGACAATTGTCATCATTTACTCACCTGTTACTTCTTCTAAACCTTTATGACTGTCTGTCTTTTGTAAAACACAAAGATATTTTGGAAAAAAAACTGAAACTTGTAACCTTTGACTCCCAAAGTAATTATCCTACTATGGAAGTCAACTTATTATACTCATTAGTGGTCAACAGAATAATGAAACTCATCAAGGGTTGGAACCACTTGAGGAAGTCTAAACAGTGAGTAAATGTTCACTTTTGGGTGTCTTTTCCTTTAGGTTTGCAGGCAGGTGCAATAATATTTATTCTTTCTTTCATCAGGTGGTCAACTGTGGACGCACATCTCCAAATATCTTCATAACAGCAGTCCAGATGAAAGCGTTAACATGCCTTTGATTCAAAAAGTGAACTCTGCAGCTATGCATTCTACCATGACCCCTGTGCCCACTGGTTCCAGCAGTGTGGAATCTCAGGCCCTAAGCCTCGGGGAGCATCCCTTAGCAGCCAAGCAGCCAGACTCTGGTGGCACCTCTGAAGAGGAGTGTACCAACAGCTATTTGACACTATGCAATGAGTACGAACAGGAGAAGCTGGAGCCAGAGGAAGACCATAGCTCATTTAATCCTGTGGATGCACAGAAACACACATCTTCAGTGTTAAACACTGATAGCCTGTGCTCTCCTATTTCGATACAGGAACTGAGTTTTTTTTCTGAGGAGGAGCAACTAGCTAGCTTTATGGATCAATCCACAGCTTCACCTGACAGTCTGAACCAATCCTCACCCTTGGAGCACTTCCAGAGTGATAGAAAAGATGCCTGTACGGCACCGTTACCGTCAGATGCTGATGTCGAGGTCTTAGAGGAGCCACTACAGAAGCCACAGGTTATGTCAGATCTCTGGAGGGCTGATGGGGATCAGTGCTCAAATGAGTTGGTGCCAGTCATTTCCTTTAAAGAGGCTGTTCTGGAGGATGCCACTGTGAGCTGCGCTGTTGAGGGACAACCGCCTGATCTTTTGGTCAATCTTCCGGTGCTAGAAGCGGACACGGTGGAAACAGTAGAAGAAGAGCTTATCTCTTTCAATGCAGTGGCCAAAACTTCTCCTACATTTGGTGGGCCGGATGTCCTACAAGGAGGAGAAAAGGCAGAGTTGGAGCTGCCCATTGATTTGACAACCCTTCCTCTTTACAGACCATCAGCAGCACCCTTTAGAAAAGACTTGATTCCATCTTCCCCCATGCAGGACGCTGCTATTTCTAACACTCAGACAGGGTGTGTTGAACATAAAGATTTGGGGTTGGGGTTAGAAGGCACTTCAGGAGAGCAGGAGGTTGAGGAAGTGTCAAAGTTGTTTCAAGAACTGGATAAGTTGGCTGCAGTTTCATTAGACACGCATATCCCAGAAGCTCTGGTGAGGAGCTGGGCTGCTGACATAGTTGTGGCTCTGGATGCTCTGCATCAGGAGGGAATCATATGCCGAGACCTGAACCCCAGCAACATACTGCTAAACCACACAGGTGAATCATTCACTCACTCCCTGCACACTCCTACATATTTTATTACTCTAGAACAGGGGTTCTCCATCTCGGTCCTGGAGACACCGGACTTTTAGAACTGAGTTTAAGAAAACCTGTTTTAGAGCAGGGATGCTCAACCCTGTTCCTGGAGATATACCTTTCTGCAGATTTCAGTTGCAACCCATATCAAACACACCTGCTGTAATTATCGAGTGCTGTTCAGGTCTTAATTAATTGGTTCATGTGTGTTTGAAATGGGTTGGAGCTGAACTCTGTAGGAAGGTAGATCTCCAGGAACAGGGTTGAGCACTCCTGCTCTAGAGCAGGGGTTCCCAAAATTTTCAGCTCATGACCCCCAAAATGACAATTCCAGTGACTCGCAACTGCCAATATCCTCTGAAGTGGTTATAAATATAAAAACCTTGCATGCAACAGCTCACACACACCAATAGGCCCAAGTCTATTCTTCGTTTAACTTTGGAGAACATCATTCTGAGACCTTCCTTCATATTGAGTCGTGGCCTTTATTTTTAATGTATGCGAGTGCCGTAAAGGTGTCGAAAAGTTTAACCTGGTGCCATAAAAGCAATCTGCTGCATCTGACGCTATTGCTGTGTGATATATCGTAATCACCCCAGGGGTCGCAATCAAATAGAAAAAAAATGTGCATGTTGTTTTTTAATCTAACTATTAACTACTATTTGGCCTTATGGATAAAGTAGGTTATGGATAAAATATGGTAATTCTAATAGTTTAATTAAATGAAGGCAACGCAGTGGCGCAGTAGGTAGTGCTGTTGCCTCACAGCAAGAACGTCGCTGGGTCACAGGTTTGAACCTCGGCTGGGCTGGGTCAGTTGGCGTTTCTGTGTGGAGTTTGCATGTTCTCCCTGCATTTGCGTGGGTTTCCTCGGGGTGCTCCGGTTTCCCCCACAGTCTAAAGACATGCAGTACAGGTGAATTGGGTAAGCTAAATTGTCCATAGTGTATGAGTGTGAATGTGTGTGTGTGGAAGTTTCCAGAGATGGGTTGCGGCTGGAAGGGAATCCGCTGCGTAAAATCGTGCTGGATAAGTTGGCGGTTCATTCCGCTGTGGCGACCCCGCAAGGGACAAAGCTGACAAGAAAATGAATGAATGAATGAATAATTAAATGAATATGATTTTTGAAAATCGCCAAGCAACCCCTTGTCTTGAGACAATTTGGGAACCACTGTTCTAGAAGATCCATATTTTTTGGGTTTTGTTACGTTTCAGCTTTTAAGAGAAAAATCTGTATGCTAAAGTACTAAATAGTTGATATAACATTTTAGTACAGTCTAGTTTTCAGGCAGTCTAGTACGTACAAATAATAGAATTTGACACATTTTGAAACGGAAACAAAATTGCAATACTTTTTTTAGAGTTGGCTTTTTTATTGCATAGACAGACAGGAAGGTGAATGCTGGACAACATGATTACTGCATGCACATAGGATCGACACATCTTCCAGAGGAACTAGCATCTGCTTATGCTTGTTCATTCATTAATTTTCTTTCAGCTTAGTCCCTTATTTATCAGGGGTTGCCACAGCGGAATAAACCACCAACTATTCTGGCATATAAAAAACTCTTAGCCAAGCAATTGCGAGGCAGGTGCCAATTTGCGCTACCAAAAAATGCACTCAAAAGTCAGAGGGTAAACCCTCTCAAATTTTCAGTCAAGGATGAATTAAAATATATCTGCATAGAGTGAAATTAGTTTATGGCTCTGAATTGAACACTCCTAAAGGGCAATTAACATTTTTTAGCCACTTTTAGTACTTGACACAAACAAAATGAGTGATTTTTGTACTTTTAACCCACCTTTTTCTGTCCAACACAAAGGAGAATTTCAATGTTTTTATGGTATATTGCACCGTAATTAATCTACAATGTTGGCTTGTTAGTTTTATTAAACCTGTAAAAAAAAAAAAAGATTGGCTTTCATTGTAGGAACGAGAAATACTTTTGAGTTGTTTCCTCAAGTTTTCTATTCTTTTATGTAATGTAATGTGTATTTATATAGCGCATTTATTGTGTATGGCCATACACCCAAAGCATTTTACAATCATGAGGGGAGTCTCTCCACACCACCACCAGTGTGTAGCATCCACTTGGATGATGCGACGGCAGCCACAGGACAACGGCGCCAGTGCGCTCACCACACACCAGCTATTGGTGGAGTGAAGAGACAGTGATAGAGCCAATTCAGTAGATGGGGATGATTAGGAGGCCATGATGGGTAAGTGCCAATTGAGGGACTTTGGCCAGGACACCGGGGTTACACCCCTACTCTTTACGAGAAGTGCCATGGGATTTTTAATGACCACAGAGAGTCAGGACCTCGGTTTAACGTCTCATCCGAAAGACGGCGCCCACTGACAGTGTAGTGTCCCCTTCACTTTTACTGGGGTATTAGGACTCACGCAGACCACAGGTTGAGCGCCCCCTGCAGGCCTCTCTAACACCACTTCCAACAGCAACCTAGTTTTCCCATGTGGTCTCCCATCCAGGTACTAACCAGGCTCAGCCCTGCTTAGCTTCAGTGAGTAACCGGTCTTGGGCTGCAGGGTGATATGGCTGTGATAATGATTATGTTTATATTCAGTTGCATATGTTATTTAGACCATTGTAGTGTGAACCATGAACGTCTGTATAATTTATCTCTCAACAATTGAAAGTCTGTTGACTGTTAAGTGTGTATGTGATGTTCTTTAAACATGAGCTGTGGTGTAATTGGGTCATTTTTTTTTTTTAATATTTTTTTTTTGACTCACACATTCAGGTCATGCGCAGCTATGCGTAATCCTATTGATGTTTACACTAATTAAAAGGACAAACTTTTTATTTTTATTTTGAAACATTCTACCATTTAGACCTCCAAGTAAATGTCTAAATATAAGCTATAATAAAAACTAAAAAGCATAGTGAGAATGACAATTTAAATATTATCTGTTTTTTTATTTTGTGTTGAAAACAAGTTTCTATTCCTCCACTGGTTCACAGTCTTGCATTAGAAATAAAACGATTAGTACACAGTATATAATAACTTTATTCATTTAATTAGGGCTCTGGTGTACTTTGATCAGCGTTTGACTGACGAATCTTTATTTTTTCAGGTCGTGTGCAGCTGACCTATTTCTGTAGCTGGAGTGATGTTGAGGAGTCATGTGACCCTAACGCCATCTCTAAGATGTACTGTGCACCAGGTCAGCTTGTTTTAATGTTATAGACACATCCTGTGCTGTTTTTACTCATTTATTAAATATGTTGTACGTAATCTTTGTTATTTAAGCAATTGGTGCACTGATGTTGATTTTTCAAGGCTGATTCTAATTACAGATTCTAATTTTACAAGTGAAATGGTCCTGTAGCTTTTCTAGTAGCTTCAGAGCAGACTCTTTAATCTAAAGGGACTTGCAAATGAGAATGGCATCAAGCTAAATATATGCAAACAAGTATAAGTATGTGTGTCTGAACGAAAGGCATGTCATTTATTCTTCTCTCATTCATTTGTACAAAATGTTTAGAATAACATATATATATATTATTTAACATGTCACTATTTTCTCAGAAAGCATATTTTTAAAGGTGCTGTTGACTTGAAATTTTCACCAGATGTTGGTAACAACCAAATAAATACATATATTAAAAGAACACAAATCTAATTAGTTTACAAATGACGTTATGCGTAATGAAATGAAATGACACAGGAAAAAAGTATTAAATGCATGAAGAAAGGGAGGTGTAGAAAGGCAGTGAAAGCCCAGACAGCAGCTGAAATCTCTCAGTAGTTCTTCAACAACCCTCTGCCCTTCGTCATTGTAAATCAGGGGTGCTCAACCCTATTCCTGGAGATCGACCATCCTGCAGTTTTCAGTTGCAGCCTTTATCAAACACACCTGCCTGTAATTATCAAGTGCTCCTCAGGTTCTAATTAATTGGTTCAGGTGTGTTTGATCAGGGTAGGAGCTGAACTCAGCAGGAAGGTCGATCTCCAGGAGCAGGGTTGAGCACCCCTGTTGTAAATGAATATCAGCTGCTTCAGTTCAACATCAACATTAGCAGGAGGATGAAGATGAAACCAGAGTGGACATTTCAGCAAGACAATGACCCAAAACACAGCCAAGGAAACTCTCAAATGCTTTCAGAAAAAAGAAAATTAAGCTGTAGAATGGCCCAGCCAATCACCTGACTGAAATCCAATAGAGAATACAAAATAAAGAACGAACGTTTGGATAGACGAAACCCACAGAACCATCAAAGTTTTTACACTCTATTGAAGTCTGGGAAAAACATCACACCTGAGCAATGCATGTGACTTCTCCATATGAGTCGTCTTTAAGCTGCCATCACCAAAAAAGCCTAATTTTAAAGTCTAATTCTGTACTCTACGCAAATAACTTCCACACTAGGTTGGACAATGCTGGTGCTGCATTCAACACCAGTGGCCAGTCTGTCGAATGTAGAGGCATTAGATTCCATTATCTCCTAATAATGATTCAATCTTGCATTCCGATGCCTATTTTTCATTTATGAATCCCAACAACACGCTTTGTCAAGCAAATTGCTTAAATTTGGCTTTAGTAGAGCAATCTCTACCTGTAAAAAACCCATATATTTCCATTTTTTAAAATGTATTTATTTTGTTAATATATATTAATTAGTGGTGAGCCGTTATTGGCGTTAACGTGCTGCGTTAACGCGAGACTCTTATTGGGGGGGATAAAAAAAAATATCGTCGTTAATCTATTCTCAAAGTTGGGTTGGGAGCTGGGTCTATTCTACGCAAGCTATGATGACTTCCACCTTGATATTTTAGCACGGATGTATACCTGACCGAATTGCACTGTAGGGGGCGAGAACGAGTCTTCAAAACTGTGTGTATTCTCACTATGAAATTAGCACAGCAAACGTGACGCGCTAACATATAGTGCTAACTGTAAACATATAAAAATAAAGTGGAACGGGTGCTTTTTAAAATGAATGACGGTGAATGAAAGTCAAACCGATGAGTCGACGATCAAAACAGCAGGATGCCCTTCTGGATCTTTCA
Organism: Danio kyathit; assembly: GCA_903798195.1. Classification (NCBI taxonomy): domain Eukaryota; kingdom Metazoa; phylum Chordata; class Actinopteri; order Cypriniformes; family Danionidae; genus Danio; species Danio kyathit. The sequence continues at coordinate 4,849,562 of LR812538.1, read as the reverse complement.
CTTACTTTGAAGACATACTGACTACGCTTACATAGACATCTGTAATCTAGTTATATGCCTTAATAGACAATAATATAATTAAGATGTTTACGTGAAGTGCTTTCATGTAAGAGTTTCCTGTAATTTTGACTTTAACTGCAGTTCAGCAGTTTCACAATCACTCATGAACATTTCATTCATGCCCCCGTGATAAGCTGGGGTATTAGACGCAAATAAGGAGTAAGGACTGGTGAGAGTGTTATGAAATTTAATAACGCACGCTGAATGGAAAGAAAAAAAACTTCCACATTTTGCAATGTGTGTGTGTGCGTGTGTGTGTGCGCGTGTGTGTGTGCGCGGCCTTTTACTGACAGCCGCGTGTGTGAGTCTTGTCGGAAAATATGGCAAAGTCCTACATGACAGTAACAGTTTGATTGCTGTGTTTACTTCAATAATGCCACTAATATCTGCATACTCCACGTCTGAATTCCATTTCTGTTTAGTTCAGTTATGACTTTAGTCGGATTAAGGTAATCAAAAACCGCTGTTTGGAGCTTATGTAGGCCTACAGTTCAACATTCATGTTTAACTGAATAAACAGTTAGTAAACACAAGCACATCTTATTGAACATCATTTATTTGCATCACCAATTATCATAGTAGAACAGTTTCTCAAGCAGTTTGTGATGCATTTTGGAAACAGGAGATGAGCCCCTGGTCAATTGCGCCACCTGGCTTGAGAAACCCGTTCTCAAAGACATACTTTTAGTCATTATTTGGCTAGCACACATATTCTGAATGCCTTTGGCAGAATTCAAATGAGCCATTTTAATCTAGATTAATTCCAAGATTACAGTGAGATTAATCTAGATTAAAAAAATAATCTATGCCCACCTATAATATTAGAATTAAATATATTAATAGTAGTTAAAAAGAAGACATTCCCAATTCACATACTCCTCCTACCAAGCCCCCACAAAGTGTGTACTTTTTTTTTTTTTTTTTTTGTAAAGAAAAAGTATATACTTTTGAGTGTGTAACAGACGAGTATGCAAGCTTTGGGACATACTACTTCCTCGTTAACAGACACATTTCTTTCATATTTAATTCGCTACCTTATTGGAGAAGCAGCTGCAGGATAATCTGTCTTTCATGCAGAAGAATCTCCTCAGCTCTTTGGATAATTTTGCAATCCGAAGTTAATGTCCAAACATATCTTGATATAAGTTCACATTGTTGTTGCAGATGAAATAAAACATGAAAAATGCAGTTTAAATATGTTCCAGTTGGCTAGATATTAATTAATAGTCATTCAAACAACTTTACCGAAGCCTCTCTGCTTGATGGTTGGTCTCGCCATGTTTGTAGTTTATTTACACTTTTTACCCGAGTCTGTAGTTCTAATCAAATTCACATCCAACGTGCAATGAATTGTGGGCATTATTAGCTGTTAGAGTATGGACGCTTCTACACTTTTAATTTTTAACCGGAAATAGTTGACCATCTGGGAACCTTTGGCATACTCTTTTCAACATACTATGGTTTGGGACATACTAATTCTATTTTCGAATACTGTTTAGGACGGATAGTATGCAAACTAGAATGCAGCAACCAATTTGTTTTTCAACAGTTAGTTTTTTGTGTGGATTAATGGCTCTTCCACTTCACAGAGTTCCCACAATGTTTTACATAAATCAGTTGACCAATCTTTTTTCAGTTTGCACAGCTTCTAAATTGAATTGCTGGAAGTGTTCTCATATGGCAAAGGGAAACGTTCTTATCCGATAGCTCCAACCAAGTGAGGTGGGGGAAGTTTTCATCTGATACACTCATAACCGCACCTCATATGACCTGTGATGCAAAGATCACAGCACATCGTGATGCACGTACAAATCACTACTTAAAATGTCTGACACACCAAAACCTTGCATAGTTCTAAAACAAGTCATTGAGGTAATCCAACACATAGATGCCCTGGAGTGCAATGGCTCACTCCACTGTTAATACATAAAAAAGGGGTTGATTACACGACTCTCGCAATGTGTTGTGTTTAGAGACAGCGGGGATTGTCACACCAGATTATAAAGATGTGTGTGTGAGATAAGACTGCGAGATCACTTGATTGTGTGTGTAGACAGCCGTTTTCCTTTCAACACTGTTTAAATGGCGTCACATTCTCCCTCAAAGATATAAAACACCCACTACAATGATGGTTAGTGAAACACAATAACTCCAATCATAAAATACATTTTCTTTCCAAAGAAACTATAAAGGATTTTTCCAAAAGGTGTATGGTGCAGGTGGACAGCTGCTGTAATGCCTCTTAAAAAGCGGCTAGTGCTGTCAGCATGTGTGTATTTTTATATGAGCAGTTGTTATGTGGATAGCTCTCTCTCCCCTGTAAATGTTCATTCTTGTACTGAACTGATGAATAATGCAAAAAGCTTAAGAGAATCAAAGAAGAGCGAGCGCTCCGTTTGGGCCGTTTCTGATATCAACACTACTGGGAAACGCATCAGATCGAAAGATCATCCACATTTTAAGATTATAAAAGTGAAACGTTTTTAACGTTTTGAAAAGTTTTGTGAGACAGAAACATTGAAAAACATTCTTCATCTCGATCTAATAAGTCAGGAACCAAATTTCTTCTTGTAAAAAGTAAAGTGAATTATGGATTTCTTAAAAAATGTATCTATTGTCATTTTGTGTAAATAAATTCTCTTAGTAAATGTGCATATTCTTATCTGAAATATAGATGACACATTGCCAGTAGTTAAAAAAAATAAAACACAAATTAACATTTTACTCAAAACAAAGCAAGTCAATTTCAAATCCAGAGAACGTTGAAGAGTCTTCATTTCTCATTTCATTGTTTTTCTTAGTTTTCCAGAGCTGTTTATGCGCATTTATGAAAAGTAGCAATCTACTCAAGTATCCACTTGTTAAGTGTAACGTCATGCGAAGCGGCTTCCAGGTCAAATCCATCCATCAAACTCTATAGGAAGACTCAACAAATGGTAATAATAAACATTTACATGGTGATGTAATACTTTCGAAAATATAATCGCTATATATATATATATATATATATATATATATATATATATATATATATATATATCCATGTCTAATATCCGATGGCCAGAAAGTGATTCATTTTAATAAATTGTTGTTTGCGATGCAGCAAGTCCAGAGACTGATGTATACACCATGATTGTATATAATAATATAATGTGTGATATGACTAAAAAGTGATCATAAATGAATATTTCTCATTTCAAATGAGTAGCGGCTTGGACCCGGGAACAGTATTCCATACATCACGACTTAAGCGGATATGCGTAAAGGTGGTTTTATACTTCTGCGTCAATCGCATGCGTATGGTCCGGCGCAGCCTTCACACGATCGCATAGCCCTCACCGTGGCTGACGTTGATGCGCATCTTTCAGAAAATGTAACTACACGTTGCGTAATGACGTGATTGGTCGGCTTGGTAGCGGTGACGAGTGTGGGTGGTGCTGAGAGTCACAAGCTTGATGGAGCGAGTGTTTACAAGCGTCGAGTCCCGTGGAGGAGCTCTAAATTGAAGCTGTTCTTTTGTGTTTACCTTATGATTAAAGCTGTTGCACATCTGCCTGAACGAGCGAGTCTTAGCTACTTGTACATTTAAGGTAGCGTTCAGAAAAAACAAAACACCCATGAAGAAACTCGACACAGAGGAACATTAAAACCTTCTGCTAGCTAGCGTTTGGGAAGTGTTATTGCAGAGCAACAAAAACAGCACACAGAAGTATAAATGCATGTCTATGTGCAAGGCATGCACCGTAGGTCACGGCAAAGTCTCTTTAAGGCAAGTAATTTCACTCGGCGGCCATCTTTGAAACGCCTCTCGGGCAGTATGCTTGGGCATTCTGTTTGAATGGGGAAGAATCTAATTCTCCAAAATTGCTTGCAAGCTTATGATTAAATTTATATTATGAAACGACAATAAAGTTAAACAACAACTGTCTCATAGATTCATTTCTAAATGTCACAAAATCTGTAGAAATTCACATCTGGTCCCAGCCCCTCCCCTGGAGAATCGTCACTCAATATTGATCGGTGATTGGCTCTTCTACTAGAAGGTTCATGTGCCATATTGACCTTTACACTTTTCCCCATTCAAAACTATACGAGTCTTGTGTATTTGTTTTTTTTATATATATTTTTTACTGTAGTTTTTGCAGACATGGAAAAACAAAGAACAGACAGACAAACCTATCATGAAACGATATAATCTGTGCAAAATGTAAAATAAAGCATGAAACAAGGGGAAATGACGACAATACAAGACATATATGATCTACAAATAGACACCGCAATGGATGTAAAAAGAGAGAGAGAAAACTTAAAGAAATTAAACAACATTATTAGTCTTTATGGTGTTCTAGAAAAAAAAACAGGATCCCACATTTTATCAAATTTCGCAGAGTTCCCAGAAGTGGTATATCTAATTCTTTCCCAATGTAAAGTGGAGGTGAGTCCAAGAAGCCAGTCAGAAAAATAAGAGGCCTAACATTTTTCTTCCAGAAGCAAAGAAGAAATTTTTTTTAGCTATGATCGTGCGATACTGAACAGGTAACCGTACATTTCGGTTGAGAGTCTCCAGAAAATCTGACCAGCCAAAAATTGCTATCATTGGGTCAGGGAGTAAAACACAATCGTAAACTTTAGCAAAGAACTGAAATATTTCTAACCAAAAGATCTGAATTTGAACACAGGACCAAAAAAAGATGTGCTAATGTACCCTCAGCAGCTTTACATTTGTCGCATGTGGGGGAAACGAGGGATAGAATCGATAGAATCTTTGTACTAAATAAGGTTGTGTCTAGAATTTATAGAACATGAATAGTCTTGTGTATTTTTAGTCTTTGGTCACGGCGATCACTTGACGCAGAAGTATAAATCAGCCTTAAGAAACCCAATTTTCTCTTCATTTTGTTGTTTTTGCATTTGCCTGCCAGTGAAAAATGGCTAAAATAAAATGTGAAAAAATATCATAATAGATTCTTTTTTGTGTGTCATATAGAAGTGGGTGGAATCTGCGAAGAGACAGTAGCATCTGATTGGTGGAGTTTGGGAGCCCTTTTATTTGAACTCATAGTTGGAAAGGTGGGTAATTTTCTCAATTTAAACATGCAGTGTGCTAAATTACATTTGGAGGTATTTTAGTCATTGTATTTTGATGTGATGTCTTACATAAACAGCAGTGTTCCTTGTTGATATGTTTTTTTCCTTATGTGTGTAGTCTCTATATCAGTGTCATCCTGCTGGCATTGGTAGACACTCATCGCTGAACATCCCAGAGTTTGTGTCGGAGGAGGCACGATCTCTGATGGAGCAGGTACATATTACCATGTAGGACAAATAAATATATGCCACTGCAATCAGAAAGAGGAGGCACAGTGACTGCAGTGGCCTAACATTTCCTGTTTAATGCCAGTTAATGATAGAGCAGTGCCTAAGTTGATTTGCTCTGTACTCTCTTTAAAAGTATTAAGCCTGGATCTGTTGCATATACTTTAGACCAGGGGTACCTAACGGTTTTCTTTAAAGGGCACCTATGGTGAAAAATCTGCTTTTCAAGCTGTTTGGACAGACATATGTGTAGGTATAGTGTATAGACTGTCATATTGGGGTGATATAAACACACTCAGTCCTTTTTTTCAATTTAACAACATAAAAACAGTGGACCAATTGGAGCCGTTTTGAGACCGACCGCAACTTGACGTAGGAGTGCGGTCCCCCCGCCCACCAATATTGATTGACAGCTGCGTATTAACATGTCTCCGTAGTAACTTTTGTAATCATATCCACAAGACAGGACGTGCGCAAATCAACCCTAAATAAAAGGTCTGTTCATCAATCATCATCAAATGTGATCATGAGTGAGTTTGACAAGGTTAAAATGTTTTAAAACAGTGCATGTGTGTAATGAATTACAGCGATTTACTTCATCAACACAGCCGCGTGTCAGAACAATAATAAAACACGCTTCAATCCCAGTCTGTGGACGTTAAATCAGGTTTATTTTGTACATTAACGTAACCGATATCCATACAGCAGTTGATATTAACCTGTATCCCGTCACATTTGCATGCAAAGACAGTGCAAACCTAAACGCGTGCGCTGTATGTATGTGCGTGTGTGTCTGCGCTGTGTGTGTGTGTGCGTGAACTTTGTAACGACATCGTGTGTGACTCATCCTGCAGCTCCACACAACAAATGCACCAAATAATCATTGATAAAGCTCTTACTGTAGTTTTTGTCACAAACGTTACGTGAGATCTGCTTCATTTATGTCTGTGTCAGTTGTCTGAGGCAGCCGAGGGCGGAGACTGAGGCACGCTGACAGGCATGTGGAAACGGTGGGCGGGGAGGACTAGCCTTAAAGGTGCAGTACACAAAAACAGCAAAAATCTATTGAGAGCTGTAAAACACAAACTAGTGAAAGCTATAATAAATAATCTGATGGGTGTTTAGAGCTGAAACTTTACTGACACATTCTGGGGACACAAAAGACTTATATTAAATCTGGAAAAAGGGGTAACCTAGGTGCCCTTTAAAGGGCCAAAAAGCAAGCTTGACTGAGGGTTGTGGGCCGAATACATACCAAACCTTAAACATACCAAACCATATACAGTTGAAGTCAGAATTATTAGCCCCCCTTTTGAATTTTTTTTCTTTTTTAAACATTTCCCAAATGATGTTTAACAGAGCAAGGAAGTTTTCACAGTATGTCTGATAATATTTTTTCTTCTGGAGAAAGTCTTATTTGTTTTATTTCGACTAGAATAAAAGCAGTTTTAAATTTTTTAAAAGCCATTTTAAGGACAAAATTATTAGCCCCTTTAAGCTATTTTTTTTTTTCGATAGTCTACAGAACAAACCATCATTATACAATAACTTGCCTAATTACCCTAACCTGCCTAGTTAACCTAATTAACCTAGTTAAGCCTTTAAATGTCACTTTAAGCTGTATAGAAGTGTCATGAAAAATATCTAGTACTGATGTAATATCTAGTAATCTAGTAATATCTAGTAATATCTTACTGTCATCATGGCAAAGATAAAATAAATCAGTTATTAGAAACGAGTTATTAAAACTATTATGATTAGAAATGTGTTTAAAAAATCTTCTCTCCGTTAAACAGAAATTGGGGGAAAAAATAAACAGGGGGGCTAATAATTCAGGGGGGGCTATTAATTCTGACTTCAACTGTATATTAAATTTGCAAAGGTAATTTTGTAATTTATCCGGTAATATTTAAAAATAACTAGAAAACGTTGCTTTAAATCATATTAACTAATGTAGTATCATATTTAACCTTTTATTACAATAAAAACATAAACAATCGCATTTATTCCACAGTTTAATGCAGAATCCACTATTCGAGCTGCTCCTGCCTTTACCTTGATTTGCTCGCAGATGTCTTGTGCATTGCCTTCTATGTCATTTGACAGTATTACATGCTGTAAATATGCTGTAACATGCTGTAAATATAAGATCTGATCAGCTTCTGTTTTCTGTTTGTTTGTTTATTTAACATCTTTACTCCTGGGTTTCGGCAACACTGTAACAGGATTCAATGGCTCTACATCCATTTGGTAGGAGGCGGAGAACTGATGAATATTTACACATTTTAATTTGGGGTCAGAAACACAACTTAACCAAAGAAACTGGTCAAAAGGATTTCCTTAAAGTGGAAGTTAAAGGCTTAAAAAGCATGTGTCAGTCTCCTTTAGTATACTTTAGAACCAATTCTATGTTCACATTATGTTCACTGCTTTTGAATATCATCATTTCTTTGCCGTTGAAGTAAGTAAGTGGAGTGTGCAACTGAATTTACTTGAACGAATTTTGGGGCAATATATTTGAATTTACATTTGTACTGTTACCATCTTCATCGCTCTCTCTCTCTCTCTCTCTCTCTCTGTGTGCAGTTGTTGCAGTATAATCCAGTGGAGCGGCTGGGCGCTGGAGTAGCTGGTGTGGAGGATATTAAGTCTCATCCATTTTTTTCTCATGTGAACTGGACCAAATAATTTCTCAGATCATTTACTGGAACGAGATGAAAGATTGAAATGTGTCTATATAACACGTACAGTGCAGCAAAACACAAGCTTATTTCACATAACTTTGCCTACAGATGATCAAAGTTTAAAGTGCGTTGTTTTAAAATGCACTATTTTTTTTACATCAGACTAATTTACCACACGTCACTATTAGTTTCATTTATAGTGTGATTACAAAAAGCAGCTGGCATCACACAGACATCTTTAGCGTGCGAGATGGTTCGATCCTAGTCATTTCTTTTGGTAAAATCCTGATCAAACTTTACATAATGTGCACTAATCCATCTAATGCTCTGTTATTTATTAAAACACTCCTATTGTCAGTAGGTTGATAGTGGTTCATTCACTTCATGTGTTTCTTTCTCAAGCTGATTCTCACACTTGAAGGCTGCAACGAGTCAGAATGGAATAAAAATAATATAATAAAAACATATTAAGAGGTGCTGTCAGATTAATTTTGTATATATTAATAAATCGTGTCAAAAGAACAAGAGGCAAAAGAAGTGCAATTGTTTGAACCATGGGATTCAATATGACAGTGTGATTTTAACTAGTGGAGAAATACGAGTCTTGATATACAATTAATATAATAAAAAAGCAACGTTTGTGAAGTAAAATTGGAATGTTTGCTGCTGTGTGATCAATTAAAGTACAATTACCCTAATAAAATATTACTCTAGTACAGGGGTGCTCAACCCTGTTCCTGGCGATCAACCTTCCAGCTGATTTCAGCTCCAACCCTGATCAAACACACCTGAACCAATTATTTAGAACGTGAGGAGCAGATGATAGTGTCAAGGTTTTGGAAGTTTCTGATTGGCTAATTGACAACATTTGAGTTAATTGGAGGCACATATTTTAACTAATTTGGCAGTATGCTTAGGGCAGGGGTGCTCAACCCTATTCCTGGCGATCGACCTTCCTGCAGTTTTCAGTTGCAGCCCTTATCAAACACACCTGCCTGTAATTATCAAGTGCTCCTCACGTTCTAAATAATTGGTTCAGGTGTGTTTGATCAGGGTTGGAGCTGAAATCAGCTGGAAGGTCGATCGCCAGGAACAGGGTTGAGCACCCCTGGCTTAGGGTCATGGTCTTTTTGGAAGACCCATTTGTGGCCAAGTTTTAATTTCCTGGCTGATGTCTTGAGATGTTGCTTCAGTATTTCTACATAATGTTCTTTCTTCATGATGCCATCTATGCTGTGAAGTGGACCAGTCCCTCCTGCAGCAAAACAGCCCCACAACATGATGCTGCTGCCCCCATACTTCACAGTTGGCAAATTGTAATCTGGCTTTTTTGTTGATTTTGCCATGTTGTCACACAAGGAAGCAGTGTGTTTGAGGTTTTCCTTAAATACTATTCTACAGTTGTGCCTCCAGTTAACTCAAATGTTGTCAATTAGCCAATCAGAAACTTCCAAAACCTTGACACCATCATCTGAGCTTTTTCAGAGGCATAATAATCTTATTGTATGTAAACTTGACTTCCAAGAAAAGTTATAACAATTTCTCAAAATCTCTCTCTCATTATTCTGCTATTAAGCATAACAGAAACAAATCTGATAATCCTAACTTACCTAAAAGAGAAAAAGTTTAGTCACATTAACATCAGACTTTTTAAAATACTTATGTGCCTTTTTATACAGTGTATGTAAACTTCTGGTTTCAACTGAACATTCATTCATTCATTTTCTTTTGGGCTTAGTCCCTTTATTAATCCGGGGTCACCACAGCGGAATGAACCGCCAACTTATCCAGCATATGTTTTACGCAGCGGATGCCCTTGCAGTTGCAACCCATCTCTGGGAAACATCCATAAACACTCATACATTACAGACAATTTAGCCTACCCAATTCACCTGTACCGCATGTGTTTGGACTGTGGGGGAAACCGGAGCACCCGGAGGAAACCCACGCGAACGCAGGGAGAACATGCAAACTCCACACAGAAACGCCAACTGACCCTGCTGAGGCTCGAACCAGTGACCTTCTTGCTGTGAGGCGACAGCACTACCTACTGCGCCACTGCGTCACCTCAACTGTACATAATGTGGTAATTTACCAACTAAAGCTTTAAAAATAAAAGCTAAGATATGTTGTTTTCTCCTTAACTGTAATGAGGTCCATTCGGTCATTTTATATAAATTACAGTGATGTGGGTGTGTGCACTTGAACCAGTGACAAATCTTAAGGCACTGTGATAAACATCTAATTTTTAAAAAACATTCTGAGGTGTGCATATAAAGTATATCTCTGTAATCCAATACTGATAGAAGTGTATTTTCAACTAAATGTTTTCCAGCTGTGAAGGAGAAACACTTTTTTAAAAGGCTATCAATATGAAAACTATGATTCATCTTATCATCAAGCCAGACACCTAAATATTTATAAGATGAAACTTTTTTAATCTGTGTGAAATTTAAAGTTTTCATTTTAAAATCGTGTATTGATAATCTGGATCGTGTAAAGATCATGCATTTAGTTTTTTTTTTACTTTCAATACTAATTTCAAGCAACCAAGAGACATTTGGAATGAATTAAAAGCATTTTGTAAAGAGTCTATTGCAACTTTTATATGTGAAACCATAGTGTAAATAATTGTGTCGTCTGCATAAGTGTACATTTGCCTACTCACCAGCTTTACCAAGTTCATATATATATACTGTATAAATGGAGAATAAAATTAGCCCCAAAATTGAGTCTTTAAGGTTAAAGGAGCAGAGACATGATTTACTATAGAAACACAGTTCTTCCATATAATTCTGGAACCATTTCAACATGCTTGTAATCGTTGAATAACTTATTGGAGACTCATTCTGAAGAGATCATTTGAATCAGTGAATCAAGTACTTCATGTTAAGCAGCCTAATGCTTTTCACATTTGTAAGTCACTTTGGGCAAAGGTTCCTGCTAAAGGACAAAATGTAAAAAAAAAAGAAAATGGGTCAAACACAACTGACATAATTTATTTGTTCTGGCAACACCGTTAATCTTCGAAGTCCATCCTCTGCTTCAGGTTTTAACTGTATGTATTTAGCTTGTCTGGGGTGGCTTATCATACTTGGTCTGGATTTGCAAATAAAACTTTTAAGAGAACGTCATTTTATTCGTTTACCTAATAGTGTTTCTGCATGATGAATATAGAAGAATTTGATATTAGTCATTTTCTATTCTGTAAAATTCTCTTTTCTGTAAAATTTTAAATCTAGAACTGTTTAACTTTTTCGCCCTAAAAGTGTATACAATATTTAAGTATATATATAGAATATCAAATAGAAGAATTATTATCCTTAACCATGAAAAATCATACAAAGAAAAAGGCAAAGAAAAAGAAGAAACAAATAAGCACAATTTACATCATTAAATATAAGAAAAGAGTTGCAAACATAGTTTTTAGTGACCATTAGATCAATGAAAGGTACTGTTCAAATTCTTTTCAATCTTTAGGGTGTTCGTACTCGACAAAGCCCAACACTATATGTCTTTCCAATACAAAGTACATTCATTATAAATTTGACTTCTAATAAACCCAAGATGTTTTGCCAAAATGTTTTTGTAAACGGACAGTATCACTTTTATATTTATGTTTCAATGACGGGCAGGAGAGAATTTATTAATTATTTTGAAAGAAATCTTTTACTGTATTTAATAGACAAAAACTATGAGGAACTTACCTCCATACCCCTTTCCAACAAATGTTACCCAGTGCATTATTTCAAGCAGTCACACCTGGTAGACTAATAATATTCGGCTAATGAA
>LR812538.1:4832372-4837240 GCA_903798195.1 Danio kyathit | reverse complement strand
CGGATTATTTCCTATTATTTTTACAGGAAGAAACATAATCTATCAAATAAAAGAATCAACCAAATTAAGCGAAATTGTAAAAGTAGGAAAACAAATTAAAGAGCAAACGTAAATGACGTGTGAACTATATGCTGGCCAAAATGTAGTCTACATAGGGCATATTATATAGGATTGAGACGCAACCGAAGACTACTTACGTCATTTGCTTTATTTCCTAGAAACAACACACCTGAGTGCTGGAGCAGGTAGAAATCGGATGGAAGTGTTCTCACGATATCTTTTGACAGGGAACCTATACATTTGACAGAACAATGATAAGCGATTGACTTAAACTTACCAGTCAGTTCGGTTGACACCACAGCTCAAGGGAATCGGCTTATATTGGAGGACTGTGCGCAAGCGTCTGTCTCACGTCAGGATTATTTTTCATATCAATTAAAAATGGGTTCGTGGTCTTTTCTTTCGGCGTTCTTGATTTTTATGTGCGGTGTTTATGGCGGAGAAACACAGAGCAGTGAACAAAACCAACAATGCGTAAAAACTTTCCACCAGCCCGGTCGTGAAAACTTTGTTCTCCACACGGAAGAGTCGATCGAGGCAGGGGCTGTGTTCCTGGCGAACCCGAGCGTCGCTGATGGGGAAGCGTGCATGGCTGCGTGCTGCAAAGACCCCAGATGCAATTTGGCTCTCGTTGAAAAACAGGCATCCGACAACAACTGCTTTCTCTTCAACTGCTTGTATAAGCACAAATTTGTCTGTAAATTTATTCCAAAGCAAGGATTCACAAACTACATATTGAGTTCAGTCTTTGAAAAGTACCTGAGCGGCCGCAAAAGTGGTAAGCTTTGTTTATAACCATTGTTATTTGTTTCATTATGCTCATTATTTATAATACTGCTTAACCCACACTGTAAAAAAAACTAGGTTCTACACAATTCCTTTATGTAGTCCCAACACAAATCATAAAGTTAACTTTAATGTTTTCACAAATTTAAGTGGATTAAACATAAAACAATTAAGTTGTACCCCCAAAAAACTGATGAGTTGTGTTGATTCAGCTTTTTTTAATTAAGTAGTTTGAACAAGCATTAAAAATCATGCTGATTTGATTTAGCTGGTTTAATATAGTCACTCATTCACAATGGCTTATCAGTATGTAGGCCTATTTATTTTTAAATACATGTATTTTCTATCCATCTCTTTGCATAATAAAAAATAGGGTGAAGAATGTTTTTTTAATAGAATTGTAGTGCATACATATTCAGATATACACACACACACATTAAATGCAAGTAAACTCTCCAATGAACAAACAAATGAGAAAGAAAGACATTGTTCCATCATCATTCAGCATAACAGATATTTTTGTATAAAATCATGAAGGATTGTGGCAAAGTATAAAGATTCAAAATGACTATAAAAATGTTTTAACTAGCTCTTCCTTAGATTGTGATTCATTTGAAGTCTGATGTTTTGTCCCAGCTGCTCCAGCGTCAACATAATGTGGTTAATGTTACAAAAGTAAAATTATTACCAATTAATAAGTTGATCACACTTTTGTGTGTACAATTCCCACTATTAATAAACTTTTAATGACTTTTGCCTCAAACTAATAATTTGCTGTTTATTAATAGTTATTAATAGAGTAGTTGGGTTATTATTGGGTAGGGTTTAGAATAAGATAATTTATAAGTACAAACAAACAGCCAATATCTTAATATTATTAAGCGGATAATGAGCCACTAGGTAATGGTGAGTAGTTGGTACTTAATCTAAAGTCTTACCAATGATTTAATATACTAAACATTAGCACTTCTAAAAACAATATTCAGTGGATTTGATTTGGGGTGGGTACTGTCAGCATTCACACACCAGTGCTTTACAGAAAAAAAAAAGTTGGCTTCATATTCAGCACGTGTTCATTTTTTTAGACATTAGTCCTTATAATGTTTACCATGCTTATTTGAATATTCAGTCTGAAATAAGAGTAAGTGTGACCTCAAAACAGCATAAGCACCATTTCATTGACTGTGAACAATGTTGTACTTTGATAGTCATTGGCTGATAATATGATTTCCCTATTTAAAATTAAGGAGAAAGTCTGAATGTAAACCAACTTTACCCCAATACACAGTTGGAGATCATCTCTGGATTAACTGTTTATGTTCTTTACAATACTGAAGGAACACATGGGCTTGATTTTTGAATTGAATTGCTAGTAATATGACTATCGCTATTTTTCTTAAGAGGGGAAGGACAGCCCTCCCATTGCCAATGCTGGCCGAGATGTTGTGGTACAGCCAAAGGAGGATGTACTGCTGAATGGTAATGAGAGTTGGGATGACAAGGAGATCGTAAACTACGAGTGGAGCCTCATCCGTGGAAATAAATCCATCCATATGGAGGTATAATATTATATTTGAACATGGGTATTATTAATAATACAATTAATAATAGTAATATGAGGTGTAATTGATATTAATGTTGATGTAAGGCTTGTGTAGGACATCAAAATTATATGTATAAAAAAGTTCCATGTGGAAATCAGTACAAAACAGTTGGTTATCAACATTCTTCAAAATATTCTTGTGTTCCATAGAAAAAAAAAAGTTTAGGGCTGAATAAATGATGTCGATAAATAGCTCAGTACATAAAAGAATTCAGTGGTGTGGGTGGATAACCAAAAGTGAGTTAAACAATGTGTTCTATTCTGATTTGGCTTGAAGACCCAGATTGAAGCTCAAGGCCAAACGCTGGATATTTTTCATCATTTATGATTTATTAGTGCAGAACATTTGTTTTTTTTTTATTGCATAATAGAAATGATACCCACATCTCAGTTATTTTCCAATAACTTCTTCACAGAAAACTAACTTTCCGGATCAGATAAGGGTGTCCAACCTGATTCCTGGGGTGTACGAGTTCAAACTGACCGTGACCGATTCAGCACATCATTCTGATTCAGATCAAGTCATTGTCTTGGTTCTCACTTCTGAGCAATCTGAGCGTGAGTATTTTTTTTTTTTTTGATGATGATGCTTTTTTCAAACCACTCCCTTTATGACTTGCACTCATTTTTATGGAATGGAATGAATGAATGTTCTTTCTTTGGTATTCCTAAACATTTACAAAGTTCAAAGTAAAAATGGCTAGCCAAATTCAGCTTGGAAATAAACGAAGAGCTTTGTGTTTTTAAAAATCTAACACAAAGAGAGAATATGAAAATTGTTGACTGATCATGGGATTTATCTGTAGATAAAATAATCTGCTAAAAATCTTAAAGAAATTAGAAGCAGGCAGAGGAACTTTTTAGACTCGCACATGGCTGTGGATAAGCTTGTCTTTGTTTTTATTTGGTGAGAGACCTTTACCGCTCCCTTCCGCAGTTGGGCAGAACCGGTTGGACATGTTGCAGGCTCCGTGTCACAGTTGCACGGTTCAGACATATCTGCTCTGCGTAAACACACATAACACACCCCCATCAAGGACTTGAATACAGTAGAGATGAATTCAGACCTTTCTTAACCTTCTTTCCTCTCAAACTTGGGTTAATATTGCTAATGAGAGGTTTAGAGAGGTGAAAAGAATGAAAGAAGAGCAAAAAGTGCATAAATGTGAAACAGAGGGCCAAAGCATTTTATAGTTAAAGGGTCACGAAATACCAAAAACATTTTTTGAGATGTTAACAGTCATACTGTATATGTGTCCCACGTTGCTAAAAATACTATTAGGACAAATATTTCACTAAAAAGTGAAAATTGTTTGTTGCGTTATTTCAAGCATGTTTGTTCTTCCAGTTTGAAAATAAATTTAGAAGGTACGTCACAGCGATCAGATCCATGTGTGAATTCCAGCATGTAGAGCTAAAGATCTTTGCCCGAACCCGATGGGACCTGACCGGTTCAGTTGAGTTTGGGCTTAATTTCTATCATTTTAGATGTGATGCTTTTCGATTAGTGTGAAAAAGTAATCAAATTGTTTGTTACAACATAAAAATCCATCCCTGGAAAGGTGAAACAAATGATGATGGAGAAGTCAAAAAGAACTAATTTTGACTGTGGTCAGGCCAGCTGCCAGTTCAAAAAGAACGGTCATTCTAGCCGCCAAGGTATTTTGCTCATACACTGCGTATTACGGTAAAGTGCTAAATAGCAATGTATGTACAGCAAGCTGACAGGGAAGATGACGAGGTCACTCGCTACATTGAAACTGCTGTCATGGAAAATGAAATGGATGTTTTTGGCTGGTGGAAGATGAACAAACAATCCTACCCAAAACATGCTAAATTAACCAGAACAGTATGCATCCCGGCCAGTAGCAGCAGCAGTGAAAGGGTGTTCAGTGCTGCTCAGTGAGCGCAGGACTGCGCTAAAGTCATTTACAGTGGATTCAATATTGTTCCTTCACAAAAACACGTAACGTTAGCCTAATCTTGGTGAGTAAAGGATTTTCAAAAACCATAAAATCACGGCTTCACCGTCGCCTTAATGCCAGATTGTGAAGAGAAGTGGCGAAACAAATCCCACAGAGCCTTTATCTTAATTTCGTTATTGCCAAATACCCATCATAATTTATTTTAATTGAATTTGTTAAGAAAGACTTATTTTTATTGGTGTGTTGGCCAATTTAAAGGCTAAGTGTATGTACTTGGGCCTATTTAGAGTGCTGAGATGTTACGATGTAACAGAGGACTTATTTATGTCTTTGTTTCAACTTCCAAGTGGCCGATAGCCTACGTTTATAATGAATAAATTATGTTAAAACACGTATAAACGACTCATTTATGAAAAAAGGCAAGAGAGCTGTGTGCATGTGCACGTTTGAATAATGTCGGGCTGTAAACTGTTTCGGGCTTTTAAAAAGCTGTC
>LR812538.1:4637372-4827372 GCA_903798195.1 Danio kyathit | reverse complement strand
GCCCAAAGCTATGCATGCTGTACAGTATATACAAACATGTTGTTGACGCCATATTCTGACCCTACCATCCGAATGTGGAAGCAGAAATTGAGACTCATCAGGCAACGTTTTTCCAGTCCAGTTTTAGTGAGCCTGTGTGAATTGCCTCCGTTTCCTCTTCTTAGCTGACAGGAGTGGCACGCGGTGTGGACTGCCATCTGCCTCAAGGTTGGATGTGTTGTGCGTTCAGAGATGCTCTCCTGCTTACCTCGGTTGTAACGAGTGGTTTTTTTAATTACTGTTGCCTTTTTATCAGCTCGAACCAGTCTTTGGCATCAACAAGGCGTTTGTGCCTACAGAACTTCCGCTCACTGAATATTTTTAGTTTTTCAGATTGTTCTACACAATATTGTAGCAAACATAGTATAAGGAGTGCATTCACACTGAAATTCTAAAAAGAATAAGTGCTCTTTAAATACCCGGATGATACACTTATTCAACCTAAATACATCGAGTTGATTGGCTGATTAGAAATTTGCGTTAACAAGCAGTTGGACAGGTGAGTGTATACCATATAACTGCAGGTTAACTATGTTTATATAACAGCTTTATCTGTTAAAAGCTAGTAGTTAGTCACTTAAAGTTATTAGTAACTAACCTCTACTAATAGCCTGGTAATAACCTTAACTTTTCTGATTTTGATTGCAACGCTATAATGCAACTTTTGTAAAGCTGCTTTGAAACAATAATTATTGTGAAAAGCGCTAAACAAATGAACCTGAATTCAATTAGCATATTTAAGAGGTTTCAGTTGTTTTTGTTGAATTGGCCAAACAATACCCATACAATGAAAGAGTAAGCTACTAAATTATCCAATATAAACCATAGAAAAGAGCCATCAAATGAAGATTTAGGTCACAAAAACAAGCTATGCCTATTTCACTATCGATGTCACAATCACATTCCTTGACAGAATTCAAAGGAAATCCTCTGGCTTCAGTTGCAGAAGGTATGGCATAACTTCGTGTTGAAGTTCTCAGGAAATACATTGACACTGTTCCAGAGATATGTGCAAACAGTGGCCATACCAAACATTAAAGTTAAATGTGGATACAAACAGTACGACTCACTTCATATGATAGTTGTGCTGAGAGCAACCTTCTGCACATTTCATCAACAATATGAAATGGAATCATGTTATGCAGACAAAGTCAGTTTCATCACGTGTGTAAGGCCTTCTCATATTTTGCTTTTTGAAATAAATGTTATTAATTATTATTTAGTATGTTATTTTGTTATTATTGGTTAATTTCAGGGGTGGAAAGAGTCATAAAATCTTCTACTCAAGTAAAAGTACTGATACTTCCAAAATATTTACTTAAATAAAAGTAAAGTTACGTGTCTATAAATCTACTCAAGTAAAAATAAAAATTACCTCATTAAAATGTCTTCATGAGTAAAGAGTAACTACTTCTCAAAAGGGACAAGAGGATATAAATCTCCAATTAGTTGTTTTTATTTGAACAACTTTAAAAATTAAAGACCAATAACAAACATAATTACATGATTATTTAAAATATTTTACAGATTATCCTATTTAACAATTTATACAAATTCACAAATTCTAATGCAACATCTGCTATGTTAGCTAAATTGTGCATAGACAGTTTAGCTCCAAGTCCCCATTAAAATCTAATCCTGGTGCTAACGAACTTTAGCAATGTTACGAACACAGTTGGGCAAGTTACTTCCAAAATGTAACACATTATATATTACTAGTTACTGTCTTTTTTGTAATTAGTTGCATTACAATATTAGTATATCAGAAATGTGTTACACTACTTTTGTATTACTTTTAGGTTACTTTCAATAATTATGTTTTCAAATACATTTTGCTATTAATTGTAATTATTCAAAGAGTTTTTTGTTGCAGAGAAATATGTGTGTATGTATATATATGTGTGTGTGTGTGTGTGTGTGTGTATACATATATACATACACACACACACACACACACACACACACACACACACACCCCCACACCACCACACCACACACACCCACACACCACAACCCACACACACACCCACACACACACCACACACACACACCACATTAATCTATATATATATATAATATATATTATATATATATATATAATATATAATATATATAATATTTATACTACACCCACACACACACACACACACACACACACACACACACAACACATATTATGATATATATTACCAAGCATTCAAAACGCTCCACGTCTTATTTATTTATTTTCTGCAACATAAAGTTCCAGATTACGCCTATGATGGCACAGGCATGGCTAAAATTAATAATGAGCATATACAGTAGCTTACCTTTTCTTTGCTGGGGTTGACGGGCATTTTGCTGATAAACTTTCTATAATCCGCCGATAAATCCAACTCCAGCAACTGTAAATTTGACCCTTTTTAGTTTTTATTTAGTTTTTATTTTACCCGTAGATTATTTCTCACTCTGCTGCTGCAGTGACGTGGTTTCCGGGTGCGATTTTTGTTGCATTGCTTTATATATAATTTTTTTACTCCGTAATGGATATGATTTAAAATGTAGCGAAGTACAATATTTTAGGCAAATCATACTTAAGTAAAATTGAAGAGTTCAGATGCAAAAACCTCTAAATGCCTTGTGAAGTTTTCCTCTAAAATGAGTATTTTTATCAGACTCCTGTGTGTATGTTCAGTAATATCACTTTTATGGCAAAGAATAAGTCCTTTTCCTGGTCTTTAAAGGGAAGCATCTCAACATAAACAAAGAAGGCTGAGAAAAATGTTCATTTTTGATGGAAATTTCAGACGACACTTTGAGGTTTTTCCATTTGAACTCATCAATTACAGATTTTAAACACTACTCTTAAAAGGACAATTTTACACAAAAAAAAAAACTACTCGTAAATTCCTTACTTTCCAACTCTGGTTAAACTGGTTATTTTAATGTACAGTTGAAGTCAGAATTATTAGCCCCCCTGAATTATTCGCCCCCTGTTTATTTTTTCCCTGTTTTCTGTTTAACGGAAAGCAGATTTTCTCAACACATTTCTAATCATAATAGTTTTTAATAACTCATTTCTTAATAACTGATTTATTTTATCTTTATTATGATGAACAGTGTAAAATAATATTTGACTAGATATTTTTCAAGACACTTCTATACAGCTTAAGTGACATGTTTAAAGGCTTAACTAGGTTCATTAGGTAACTAGGCAGGTTAGGATAATTAGGCAAGTTATTGTATAACGATGGTTTGTTCTGTAGACTATTGAAAAAATGTATAGCTTAAAGGGGCTAATAATATTGACCTTAAAATGGTGTTTAAAAAATTAAAAACTGCTTTAATTCTAGTCGAAGTAAAACAAATAAGACTTTCTCCAGAAGAAAAAATATTATCAGACATACTGTGAAAATTTCTTTGCTTCGTTAAACATTATTTGGGTAATATTTAAAAAGGAGGATAAAATTCAAAGGGGGGATAATAATTCTGACTTCAACTGTATGTTCTCCATGCGTTCACATGGATTTCCTCCTGGTGCTCCGCTTTCCCCCACAGTGCAAAGATATGCGCTATAGATGAGTTTGGTAAAAGTAAATTGGCTGTAAAGCATGAATGTGTGTGAATGAGGTGTGTGTGTGTGTTCATGTGTGTTAACATGCTTTGCAATGAAGCTTATTCTGATTTTAAAACAGAAGCCTTTTTAAATGTTCAGATAAGAATCTATCGTATTGTTGAAACCTACTGATTCATGTTAATCTGATCATTGATACAGGTCCATGTGTGTTTCTTTTAGTTCTTCAAGTCCTTGATAAAATCCACTGTATTGTGAAGTAATGCTTTTTTCTCCCCCCAAATGTTGTCTGTCTTCAGTAAGAGCTGGTGGAGTAACGAGAAAGGTGCCTGTGGAAGGTAACTTTGCTTCTAAAACTGTCTCTGACAAATTCTGCTAAACTTTTATGATTATTTTATGCTCAACAGTGTTTTTGTTTTTGCATGATACAGATTGTTCTTCACCGTGTGGAGTAGACTCGTTCAAATGCTCAAGCGGATGCTGTGTGAAGAAAGAGTTTGAGTGTGATGGACATCAAGAATGCAGTGATGGTTCCGATGAAAAGAACTGTCAGCAATGTAAAGCTTTACACACCATAATCTCTCACACACACACACACACACACACACACACACACACACACACACACACACACACACACACACACACACACACACACACACACACACACACACACACACACACACACACACACACACACCAATGGATATACTCAAAAGTACTTAATTTGCCTTTCTCGTTTTCATAGTGAATGAAAGCCTGACCCGACTTCTTAAGATTGAGGTGAATAAAAAAGGTGAGTTTCACACAATGTGGAGAAATGACACAGCGGCAGCCTTATTTACCTCATTACATAAAGATTCACTCCAAAATACTAAATCATTTATTCATGTTCTGTCCCATGTCATATTTAAACTTTTATGATCCAACCTTCAGGGTTCAGAAAATATTGTTTTTTTTTCTCTTGACTGTTATTGTATTCAAGTCAATATAACCAGCCCATACAACAGTATGCTATAAGTTTTATACAATTAAATGTTTTTTTGAAGACTTTTGATGCTTTGCATGTTGAACTAGGGGAGACAAAGTAACAAAGTAGCTTGAGGTTAAATGGTAACACCGATTTTAAGATAGTTGATCGAGATTAACCATGACCCGCTTCCGGGCTTTTCACCACACTATCTGCAGATGTCTTCCTGCCGTGTACTGAGAAAATGCAGCAAAATTTGGATGGGAACTACAGTAGAAATGCTATTGCAGGGTGTTCGCGGGGTCTTAGAAAGTCTTACATTTCAAAAACTGTCAATTATTTTAAGCCTTTAACTTAAAAAGTCTTTACATTCCACGAAATATGGTCAGGTAGGAGTCTTCTAGGTATATGTCTTCAATGACTAGTAAAAGTCGTATTTCGCCTTTGTCAATTTATAGCTACCCAATCGGCTACAAACCAACAATCCATCTCAAACCATTTAACAAAAAGTCAACAAATTTATTAAACTATATTCCCAAGATGGTCAATTATCTTCCTACATCCGTTTACAATAAACATTCTTTCAAATGATCTGCATGCATTTATGCAGAAAGAATATATGTTTTACATAAAAATTCTGTTTGTATAGTTTTATAAAACTTGTGTTTTTTAGAAAATTATGCTAATAAAAATTTATATAAAGAGTTCATAGCCAAAAAGTGTCGTGTGTGATGAAATTTCCATCGCACAAAATAACCTTTTTGGTAAACCACTGTATTTTGATGGTCCATTTGAGTATTAGTAGACTGTCTGCTTAAATCTGTTGATCTGCTCCTTCACAGACTATAAGAAACTTTTGCAAGTACATGTCAACTTACACTAACCCTAACCCCAACCTAACAGTCTACTTATAATCTAATGAGAATTATTTGGCATGTAGATGCAATGTAACTTAAACTCAACAAACGGACCATCAAAATAAAGTGTGACCCCTTTTTCTCAGCCTTGAGATATGTTGAGATGTTTCACTTTAAAGACCAGGAAAAGGGCTTATTCTTTGCCATAAAAGTGATGTTACTGAACATACACACAGGAGCCTGATAAAAATGCTCATTTTAGAGGACAATTTCAGACAGCATTTAGAGGTTTCTGCATCTAAACTCTTCATATGTATAGAACTAGAGTTTGCTTGTTTTGACACATTATTTAAAATATCTGAATTTTAATTTTAATGGGCCAAAAATGTTTCACTGGCCCTTACATACAAATCCTTACTGTTTTGCCCTGCAAAAGTCTGAAATTGTGTACATAATTGTCTTAAAAATGTCTGTCTTAAATTGAACTTGGGGAAACCTGCAGAAACCCTGTATTGGCAGAGTTAAAGTATTTATTTATGATTTATGAAAAATCTGTGAAAAAATGTAATGTCATCTCGAGTACTAGATTTGCATAGTAATTAATTTTTTCATAATTTTAAGTAAATTTAAAGATATCAAACTATTTCTGTATCATGAATATTACAAATCTGGTTTATTGATCCGGTTTGCTAATATTGCAAATATATTTTACAATTAATCATCTTCATTTACTGTAATAGAAGTAACTGTGTAGAACAAAGAAAGAATAAAGTACTGGCGGAAAATACTACAATTTAACCCTTATGTACTGTTGGGGATGTTTTCATCCACTCTGGGGTGATTTAATTTGCAACTATTTGTGATTCAGTAGCAGATGATTTTGCGGACAAATATATGAAAAGTGTTTGTAAAACTCTGGCAGATACCCTTTGTTAGTTGGGATGAAACATTCCTAAATGAAATGCTAAAAATGTTAGATTAAGTATTATTTCAAATGTTTGATAATATGTTAATCCGTCCCAGTTTCTACAAAACGTAATGTTTAAAGGCATAGTTACAGGATTAAATTGCATGTTTGAGCTGTCTCAACTCAAAATAACTTGTAGTGAGATGTCTTAAAATACATCAGTGTCATTTTTTGTCTCCAGGTGCACACCGGTAATATTTTTTTCTAAGGCAATTTTTATAAATGTGGCTTAAATAGTCTAATTTAACTAAGGCCTAGTCTTGGCTTAATCTAAGCCATGTTTGTGAAACTGGGCCATTAAGTCTTACAAGTAGCCCGCCTCGCTGATCAGGTAAACACTGGCAACATTTCTATTCCTGGAGCTTTTGGCATTACTGCACAGGAATGATGGGTCCAACAAACATACAAAAAGTGCTCATTTGCATGAGAGGTTTGTGTGTTTTGTGTAGAAAAATGATGGTTTGTCTAACCCCATTACTTGTTCATTAGTTGACCAAAACTGGAAAGTTTTACTTTGTGCGCCGCTCTTCCCTAAATTTCAATATTTGCCTATTTAAAAATACAAAAAGCAGACTCATCGAGCAATTTCAAGAATGTAGAAAGGAGTCTGTTTTCATTCATTACATAACTGATAATTTCACATCGTTTTAACTGTGTGGACGTGTGCTTTTTAAGAGCTGTGGCTGGGTGGGCTTGATTGACTGGCTACCGTATATGACTGTAATGTTCATTATTGCTTTTTATTATTACAAAATCATTGCAAAATATTTTTATCTTACTTAGTTTGTCTTGTTTTTAGTTCAAATATCTAAAAACATCTAAATCTAGAAGGGTTTCCTAGACAAGTGAAAAATACTATTTTGTTTTACAGAAATAACTCAAAATGAAGTGAGTATTTCTGTAAAACAAGCAAAATAATCTGCAAGTGTCTAAGTTATCCTGTTTTTTCAAACTGAAAACAAGATTATTTTACTTATTTTGCTTGTTTTAAGAAAACACTCACTACATTTTGAGTTATTGTTTCTGAAAGCAAAACATTTTAATGCTCGTCTTGACTTAAAGGTAAACAGCTTTGAAATGTGCTTTTTTTATTTGATGTTTGACTTGATCTCAAATGAAACAAGGACAGGGTGGGACATAGAGTAGCCCCTCCCCTTAAAAAAAACAGCCAATAACATTGCATTATCACAGCTTTGCAAGTCAGAGTGGTTGAGCTCAAGCGCATCAAATAAGAAGTATCTTGACGGGGGTGGGACATGTCAGATACTAGAGAGCACTTGATTGGTCAGAGATGAGGATCTGAAGTATGAGGTGACGTGAAATAAATGTTGAAACGTTTAGGTGGAAATGACAAACTGCAAGCTGTGGATGTTGATATCTTCAGAAGGTGAATTTTGTCACTGTTTTGTAGCACACTAGCTTATAGATATCCTTAACTAACACTGATGCTAAAGTCTAAATAACATTACTTTAATTTCGTGGGCCTTTTTAAATGTTTAGTGTAGAAACAAGACAAAAACTCCATGTAAGAAACATTTTATGCTCCTACTATTGCTTCTAGACAGATTTTTAAATGGTTATGCCACCTACAGTTTGTGCAAATGTGTATTTATCAGTTTTAATCCTTGTTTAATATCTTCTTCCTAAACGATATAGCCCATTGCACGGACCCACCTTCTACAGGCCCATGTCGAGCTCATTTTCATCACTGGTACTATGACCCTCTTAGCAAAAAGTGTCATCCCTTCACCTATGGGGGCTGTGATGGAAATAGAAACAACTTTGAGACAACAGACAAATGCATGAAGAACTGCTCAGGTGTCACAGGTATGATCGCTATACTGAACCAAACGTGTTATTAGTATGATGGTTGAAGATTACATATGATGTCTGTCCTTGTAGACAAGGATGTGTTTGCCAGAGGATTGCTTATGAGGGGTGAAGAACTAGGAGAAAGCCAGTCAGGTAAGGAATAGAAATAATTTCATTTTTATGTTCAAAATATCCAAAGGCACTTTAATATGTTTTCGTGGAATACAGTGATCAAAGTTGACATCATCGGTAAAGAGCAAGTGTTTTTCAGCCACCAATAATCTTAAAGGTTTATATGACTGTTTTCAATTTCTTAAGGTTACTTTTACAGCACCAATAATATACTTTAAATATAATATGATCAGTTAAATAGACTTAAGCATTCATTTAGTTGTTTACATGTTTAAAGGGCAGTCCAGTTTCCAATTCCAGGCTACTTACTGGAATTTACACAAAGATCTAATCTCCGTGACGTAGCTTCAAAATTTCTTTTCAAACCGGAAGAACGAATGCTCGAAATAACTCAAAAACAACCAATATTCACTTTGTTCGTTTGGTGTGGACATGACAATTACACTGGACAGACCATATGCATTTGTTTAAGTGTTATAACAGACTTTTATTTCAACACCTGTTCAAGGGAGGCTTGACATAAGAAAAACAATAAACACAACACGATGATTAAAATTATAATACATCAAAAATATATACATACACAGGATTATAATAATAATATAATAAAAAAGTCTGTTAAATATAAAAACATAAAGTTGCTGAAAGTCTTAAATGATCTTACTTTGAATGCAGCTCATTTACAACCACAGGACTCCACTACTCTCTCACACTGCTCTGTTGTGGTCTTAGTTTGCTTGGAGATTTTCAGTTCAGTTTAAATCGCGTCCTTAGGGAGGCCATTTCATTTTTTTCAGTGTTTTCAACTTCATGAAACTGAAAATGGTCATCCTTTAATTGGCCATCAGAATAACTTGCTATCGGAGGGTTTTCGTCGCTTTTGAACCACTCAGCATCTTGGCAAGTTAGTGAAATCTGGAAAATTAGGCTGCCAGATAAACCAGATTAAGTGGTTAAAAAAAGAATTTACCACTAGGTGCCAGATTAACACCAATAACTGGGAGGCATCTTAAAGTTCTTATTTTTGATCTCTTCTAATTTGTGTTTCACAATACATAATATAACTTTGTTAGGGAACTTTAAACATAAACAGGATTAAGAAGTGACCTCAAAATGTAGGAAATTGTATGTTGCTCTTTTATTTTGATCTCTAGTTTCCTGTATGTCAGACATTGAAGAAAAACGTAAACATATTTCAAAATAATTTTTTTCCTATAGCAAACATTTTTAAAACATTTTACAAATCCCTGAGAAGTAAATAAAACACTTTTTCCCCATTAAGACATATTTATTTAAACAGATGTATGTACATTTAATCTAAAAAATACTGAATTATTTTAACCCAATTCTGTGTGTAATATGGACTAATCCAATAGCTGGGTTATTTTTTTAATTTAATTAATAGAAACAAATTTAGTCCATATTTTACCCTATTTGGGTTTAAATAACCTAGCATTTCTTAGTGTGCTTATTCTCAGGCCATCCAAGGTACAGATGAGTTTTTTTTCTTTAGCTACATTTAGAATAATTAGTTTGAGATGAAAAATAGGTCTGATTCTGATTCATACAACATTGTGAAATGTAATACCTGTGGCTTTTGGCAGTAGAAGTATAATTTTGTAGTAAATAATGTTCAGTTACCTGCACAGACCAATAAGTGTTTTTTTCCACATAAAACCTCAAGTATCACAAGTATTTTTCATTACCTGATTAGTTTAATTAACTATATAAATCAGAACAACATTGAATTTACTGTCCTGCCCCTATAGGGGAATTACCAACCTACATCACACATGACGCCACACGGCTTCAACCAGTTGCAAAAAAGATCGCCTGCAATAGCAAACATATCGTGTTGTGCTGTAGGATAGCAAATTCGAGTCCAAAAATAGAAAACTTAAATTTTATCGTACACCACACTGCTTTTAATGCCAACCACTTTGGCTAACAGCCATCATAAGAGCTGAATGGAGTGAGGACCTAATTAAAAATGCTGGACGTTGCAGTTCTCATTTCATATCAGGTAAGTTCACGCTCGGCTGAATCATACACATTACTCGATTTTGATTGCAGCAATGATTTCAGCAAAAGCAGTTAAATATGGTGAATTAAACTGCGGACACTGAATGCTGGAATAAAATGTAAACATGTAAGTTCACATACCCTGTCGTACAGGTGTAGTTTACAGTCGTAATGCAGTTGTTTTGCTTGTTGATGATTACTTCTTTCCTTGTCTTTGGATAGGCAGAACCTCGGTTTTTAGCACTACAAAGTTTTGAGTCTGGTAATCAGGGAACATTATTTCTTGCACATGACCACACAGAACACAATTGTAGGCATCCAAACACTTGTAGGCCTTTAACTTCTCTCTTGTAAAATTACTTGGAGTTTCAATATTGTATATTTGGGGCTGGATGCTTGGCCATTTCGTCTCATCCAATATCCATTAGGAGGGTGCTATCGCAAATGGACCTTTCAGATGAACGCTGCTCACTTTAACGTTAATTTTGCAGGATCACTGTGCTTAGCACTGGGTAACAAGCTGTTATAATACGCTGAAAGCATTATTTAAATAATATATATAATATATAATCAATATATCTTATTTCTAAGACAACAACAAACTCTGAACCGCATCGGATGTCATTCCCTCGCTGTAAATGCTAGCACTCCGGTATTTTTTCTGCAACCTCGCTTCACGTGCATCCTGAACGTTTACAAACTGGTAATTTGTCTATAGACACCACATTAGAAACATCTCGCATAAGTAGTATGTTATTTATTTATTTCATAATTTGATGCAAAGATGACATAATACAAAGTATAGCTTTATAAATGTGCAAACATTTAAAAAAAAATAAAAAATCAACATATTCAACTAAATTATACATAACCACTAAACGCGTCATCGCCGTCTTGTGAAAAGGGTCCATTGTACTTCTTTTATGGTGAGTGTTTTTCTCTTTATCCCACACAGCTTCTGTTGCCCTGGCTGTGGTTTTAGCTGTGGCCATCTTGGCGGTTCTGGCTGTTTTGGGCTACTTTTTCCTCAAAAACAGGAGAAAAAATCAGCATCAGCGTGTGGCCACCAGCAATCCTCCAGTGGTAGGCAGTGAAGAAGACCAACAGATGGTCTACAGCAGCACCACTGTTAAAGCATGACTCCATAATCTTTGAAACATGTTAAGCCATATGGTGTTTGACCAGTGTAGAATGGGTCATATTGATATCTTGAATATAAGTTGATAACCTTAACGTTAAACCATATAACATATTTGGCCACTGAACCACATTGTTTATCTCAGGTCAAGGTGTTTTATTTGGATATTTTTACGATTAGTGTTGTTGTTACATTGATCAGACCCAATAATGCATTTTATTTTATTTTTTTGTGAAATGGCATGAGAAATTTGATAAAGTTGATAAGTCTGCAAAGACAATCTTCTAACACATTACCTTCTGGAATTTGCTAAACAAAAAACATATTTTTGTTCATTTGTTTTTAATAAGTCTTCAAGAAACAAGTTCTTAAAAATTCTGGGGAATTTCTTATAACATAATAGTTCTGTTTTAAATATTTTATGGAGTTCCAATTTATTGTTTGTGTGTGGAATAAGTAAGAATAAGTGTTTTTGTTCTGTAAAGCCATGAGTTCTTGTTTACGTTTACATTCTGTACTCTGCCAAAACAATTGTGTCATATTTATTGTGGGTGGATGTGTGTGTTTTTTTTTTTAAACCTTCAGTTATGATGGGTGTACAAACTTGGTCCTGGAGGGCCGGTGTCCTGTAAAGTTTAGCTCCAACTTCCTTCAACACACCTGCCTGGAGCTTTCTAGTATACTTGATTAGCTTATTCAGGTGTGTTTAATTGGGGTTGGAACTAAAGTATGCAGGACACCGGCCCTCCAGGACCAAGTTTGGGCAGCCTTGAGTTATGATTTTAAACCATGTAAGTGCCTTTTGGTTTATGGGGACGGTTGTTTATCTGGAGCTATTATTTGTCCAAATAAAAAGTTTAAATGATGCTTATGTGTTTGTGTTTAAATGAACATCTTTTGTGACCATTTCATTTTGAAGCTTAATGGCAGGTAAAGTCAGAATAATAATAATAATACTTATTGAAAAATAAATGTCTTACACTGCTCTATTGTGATCTTCGTTTGCTCAAAAGATTTTTCAGATCAGTTTAAATCAGGACTTTGGGCAGGCCATTTAATTTTTTTTTCAGTGTTTTCAACTTCAATTAAGCAAAAACATGGTCATCCTTTATTTGGCCTTTATTTACCTTTATTAGGTAAAGTCACACATTTTAAAAGGTAAAGCAAACACTGTTAACCAAAAGGGACTTTTAATCAAAGTACGTCAAGCAGATCTTAATATGTGAAGCTGTTGATTCTGAACAAATCTTTCAGTGTTGTCTTGTCAAATATGTAAACATTAGGGTAAAGAAAACTGGCAGCTGTGGTGAAAATATAATAGAAATCCATAAAGATATATCAAAGTTTTATGGTAAACTGCTGTATTTTATTAGTATTATACACCAGTGTTTTGAAGCACTACCATCTACACATCGTACAATGTAGTGGAAGAGCCTGCAAAGCAGGGGGCCAAAAAAAACATGGGAATATTTAATTACCCCCCGTCGTCGCGCGATCATAAACCATTTTGCAATACGCCACTGACATTGTAGCTTTGTCACACAGACGAAAACACAACCATAACCGCACATATTGAGGAAAATTACTGATAACTGGGTTATAGATTAGAATTTATTATTGATATAACTGTCGTTTTTGTATGCTATGTTGCTAAGAACCAAGTTGGCATCCTTGTAAGACCTAAAGATAATGATTTAATGTATTTTAAGAGTTTAACTCCAGTAATCAGTATGGTCAATTTAATCCAAAGCGTATATCAAAGGAAAAAGAGTTTTGCTTGACTTCACTGATACCCCTAATAGTGTGAATGTGCACAGACTAGACCAGTGTTTGGGCTATTTGTACGTACATTTATGACCAGTTGTATTTAAACAGCACAGATGCGACATTAGTTAGTCGAGCACGAAATGATTCATACCCCTGGCAAATTCTGATTTAAAGTTACTTTTATTCTACCAGCAAGTTTTTTTTTTTTTTTACCTGAAGAGACACAGGCTTCTCACAAAAGTCCCCATGAGCCGGAAGCTGCGACTATTATTTTTTTCGTATTGTGATGCAGTTTCACGAGAAAAGGAATATTTCTCAAACAGTGGGCGTGGCTTGTTTTTTCTACTGCTAGCTGAATGTAGTAAAGTAGGCATTTCATTCAGAAAGATGAGGACAAGGGTTTGGGGAGAGTTAACAGATACCTCCTTTTCACCATTTCTATTTGTTGTCAAAACTGACAGTTAGAGTGACATGGTTAAATATGTTAGCCACATACCTATTTCTAAGATATACTACGTACGTAATCTGAAAAAAAAAAAAAAAACTTTGGTCACACTTTATTTTGATGGTCTGTTTGTTGAGTTTAAGTTACATTGCATCTACATGCAAACTGATTGTCATTAGATTCTAAGTAGACTGTTAGGTTGGGGTTAGGGTTAGTGTAAGTTGACATTCTTATAGTCTGTTAAATGTCTGTTGAAGGAGCATATCAACAGATATTAAGCAGATAGTCTACTAATACTCAAATGGACCATCAAAATAAAGTGTTACCAAAACTTTTAACTAGAATTTGCCTCGGGTAATAATTTCAAGCTTGACTGTATCTGATTAGTGGAGATGATACTTTAATTAGGATTTTTTTGCATGTAGAATTATACATTTTTCAGCATTCCTGAACAAACATTGAAAAAATGATCAAGAATGCTGATTAGAGCATGCAACACTCGAAAAAATGAGTTCAAACTCATTTAAAATGAGCTGAAACAACACAATTCTTGGTTTTTTTTTTTTTGGAACAACTTTTTAGTTTATGTTCAGTTCAATAAAATTTATAAAAACTAATAAGTTAACTTAATTTCTTCATGTTGTCTCAACACAAATCGATTATGTGTGACCCAGCTTTTTTTATTTATTTTTTTTTTTACATTAAAGACGTCAAAGCATTCCTCCATCTTGTCTTTTTACTGAGCGTCTTAAAAACTCTGTTGTGAAGAAAGCCTAGCAGAGGCTTCCTTCGTCAGCTGAGGAAGTTCAACCTGCCACAGGAGCTGCTCGTACAGTTCTTCTCAGCTGTCATCCAATCCATCCTCTGCACTTCAATCACCATCTGGTTCAGCTCAGCTGCCAAAACTGACCTCCGTAGACTACAGCGAATAGTCCGGACTGCTGAACTAATCACTGGCACTACCCTTTCTACACTTCAAGAACTGTACTCTTCCAGAGTGAGTAAAAGGACTCGCAAAATCACTCTGGACGCCTCACACCCAGCACACTACCTGTTACTGTTACCATTTTTGATGTTGAAAATTCAGAACAGTTTAGCAAAATGACTTTTGTTGATGTTGTAGTAGCAGCTTGAAATAACACAATGTATAAGAAATAATATATAGAGAATTAGGTCTGTCAAATAACAGAAAATGTACTGGAAGCTTATTCCAAGGTTTACAACAATTTCAGTAATTTACGACACCAACCCAGATAATATATCACTTTAAACTATTAAAAATGTTCATAAAAGAACTTTCCAAGGTTAAAATTTGATGGAAGAAAGATCTAAATTGCATAATGCAATCCAAATGCATCAAAAAACAGAAAAAAACTAAAAACATAAATCACAAAATATGGAAAACTGCAAATTTTTGGATATTTTGTATCGTTTAATTTCTAATCTAATTCATGGTGAATTAAGTGATCAACACAACAGAATTTTTTTAGACCCAAGTCAAACATGCACACAATGTTTCCTCAGACTGTTGTCAACTTCTAGCAATTCACAACTTGTTCTATCTTGTCTGAAATGCAATAGCAAAACACCCCAGCCATTGTAATGTTCCTTTGCTGCATGAGTCATTGAGCTCTCTGTCAGTGAACATGCGTTGCACGATAAAAACAAATGAAAATTTATGGAAAAATGTTGACCCGCAATTAGTTACTTTTTTAGGGAGTAACTCAATAGTGCATTACTTTCAAAAGTAACTTAACCCAACACTGCTCATGTAAATATTGCAAACGTGTTTGTTTCATTTATGTATACATTTGGGTATATACAGTTGAAGTCAGAATTATTAGCCCCCCTGTTAATTATTTTCCCCAATTTCTGTTTAACAGAGGGAAGATTTTTTTTGAACACATTTCTAAACATAATAGTTTGATAACTCATTTCTAATAACTGATTTATTTTATCTTTGTCATGATGACAGTAAATAATATTTGAGTAGATATTTTTCAAGATGCTTCTATACAGCTTAAAGTGACATTTAAAAACTTAATTATGTTAGTTAGGTTAACCAGGCAGGTTAGGGTAATTAGGCAAGTTATTGTATAGCGATGGTTTGTTCTGTAAACTATCGAACAAAAATATAGCTTAAAGGGGCTAATAATTTTGACCTTAAAATGTTTTTTTAAAAATTAAAAACTGCTTTTATTCTAGCCGAAATAAAACAAATAAGACTTTCTCCAGAAGAAAAAATATTATCAGACATGCTGTGAAAATTCTCTTGCTCTGTTAAACATCATTTGGGAAATATTTAAAAAAGAAAAACAAATTCAAAGGAGGGCTAATAATTCTGACTTCAACTAACTCAATTTGAGTTTAACTTAACACTCCTTGGGTGTGCATATGACTCCCTCCATTTTGGAGTTAAAATAACACTTTCTAAAGTGTGAAATTTGTACATTACTCTCAGAGTTAATTTTAACACAGTAAGAGTTTATTCTGACATCGAACTGGAGTGTGTTCCCCCTTAAAGTGTTAATATATTACCTTTTTTCCTATTTTATTAAGTGGTGTGTGTGACATAACAGTGATCAAATATGTTAAAAATAGTTTGGTCACACTTTATTTTGATGGTCCGTTTGTTGAATTTAAGTTACATTGCAACTAATTATCATTAGATTATAAGTAGACTGTTAGGTTGGGGTTAGGGTTGGGGTTAGGGTTAGGGTTAGTGTAAGTTGACATGTACTTGCAAAGTTTCTTTTAGTCAGTTAAATGTCTGTTGAAGGACTGTTAAATGTCAGTGTCAACAGATATTAAGTAGACAGTCTACTAATA
Organism: Danio kyathit; assembly: GCA_903798195.1. Classification (NCBI taxonomy): domain Eukaryota; kingdom Metazoa; phylum Chordata; class Actinopteri; order Cypriniformes; family Danionidae; genus Danio; species Danio kyathit. The sequence continues at coordinate 4,810,841 of LR812538.1, read as the reverse complement.
CTCAAATGGACCATCAAAATAAAGCGTTACCAATAGTTTTAATTTATTAAAATGTTCATTAATCTTTTCAGAAATAATTTTAATACATTCAACTCTTTGCATTTTAAAATGCAACAAGACATGTTTCAAGTTTAAGTAAAACATACTGGTTTGATCACTGTTTGTCTGAAAGAACCGGTTCGAGTAAAAAAACTGGACTTCCCATTACTAGTGGGAAATACACAGCATATTGGGTTAAAAGTTTAAAACTGAAAAAAAAACTTAAATGTACGCTCTTTCACACTCGTGGAATAAAATGTACTCCAGTTTAACACTGAACAACACCAAAAAAATCACACTGTATATTTAACACTGGATTTTTTGCTGTGTATGTATTATTTTTTTCTCTCATTATTTCTATACTTATTTAGTTGTTTTCCTGATACCTTCTTATTTTGGGGAATTGAACTAGTATGTGCTTTTATGGTATTTGAGTATGTTTATATGTACGCATGTTATTTGCAGTATACTAATTTTCAGGACATGCTCAATAATAACCCTGGAATACAATATACTCAATTGTGCGCAACCCAGCCATTTTTACACATACAATCTATGTCATTATCAAAATAAACATTCCAACAAAACACGTCTTGACGTGTCACAAACATGTTTGTCAACCATTGTGGCCAATCCCATCAGGACAGCTATAAAAGTACACCACCATCTTTAACCAGAACCAGATAAACAGACCAGACTTTTATGAAAAGAAGCAACATCTTGCAGTTTCTTGCTATCTTTTTGTTGTTGCTTTATTAGGTTCATTTTAAGTCAGAGTTACAGAACAATAATCAATATGCAACAGATAAGGAGATTGTTTTATTTCTTTTAATCAGGTTTTGTTAAATGTGTTGTTCAATGATGTTAGTTTATTTGCTCTATTAAATGAAACATTTGAAAAACTTTTACAAACACATAATCCAGTTGTTGCTTCAGTTCGGATCTGATGCCAATTCAGAAGACACTTTATTTTACCTCCGCTTCAACATTAATGCCACTACTGGGAAATCATATGTTTCCCCATCCTTTATGGATCCTGTATTTAAGCAATGGTATGCAAAAGGTTTGAGAAATTTTCAGGACCTGTATAGAGATGGTCTTTTTTGTAACTATGCACAACTTTTCTCTAAAATGGAGTTTCTCTAAAATGAATCCCAATTTTTTTTCTGATTCTTACAGGCTAAACATTGCTCTGCTACTTCATTTTCAAGGTTACCCATATCTGCCTAGGCTACAGGTATGGGAAGAGTTGCTGCAACTAAACCCTCAACACAAATCACAAATTTCTAAAATCTATGGATGCGTTTTAAGCTTGGATGATTGTTCTCTTACTAAAATTAAAAAACCTTGGGAAAATGAATTGGGACTATGTTTTGAGAAAGAATGGTGGCTTGGTGCACTGCAGAGCCTAATACAATAGAAAGTATTTCATAGAATTCATTTCTCAAAAACCAGGCTATCTGAAACTATTCCCAATATTGATGATAGATGTGACAGATGTCATGCTCCACGGTGTAATTTAAGTCATATGTTCTTTATGTGCCCTATGTTACAGAATTATTGTATTAATTATTTTACAATTATGTCTAAGGTGTAAGTTGCAGGTAAAAATATAGACCCATCCCCTGATGTTACCATTTTTGGGGTTCCAAAAATTTGGTCCCAGTTCAATTCTAAACAACATGATATTTTGGCCTTTACGTCATTATTAGCTAGGCATCGTATTCTACTTCACTGAAAATCAAATAAGCCTCCAACTACATCCCAATGGCTTGTGGACACCATGCATTTTCTAAAGTTGGAAAAGGTTAGATGCTCTGGGAAAACTAATTTCTTTAAAAAGTGGCAAAGTTTTATAACTTACTTTAACTCTCTTACGGTCTTGCCTTCCATTTAATAGATGCACTTTTCTTCCTTTTATATTTTTTCTTTCGTAGTAATTTAATTTTTGCTTGTTTTTCAACTATATTTTATACTGTTTAATTGTAAATATTTACTTTCAACAATGACAATGTATCTGAACATTTGATTGTGATTGTTGAATGTCTGCATTCAGTTATTTGTTATTTTCTGTACACTTTTATTACTCTTGTTTCCATTTTTCTTTTCCCCTTATTATTATTAGCATTATTTTTTTTACTTTTTTCCCCTTTTTAATTATTAATATTCTTCTCTTTTGTAAAAAAAAGCAACATCAAAGATAATGATATGTCACTATTTGTACTGAAATAGTGTTGTCGCAATAAATAAATTTGAACATAAAAGTCTTTACAAACAAGTAACGAAACAATCCTTTAAATCTTGAGTGAATTATGTCAAATTATTACATGTCTCAGCACACTTTTATTAATGTGATGTGAGGGAACACCAGTGACAATGAATCACCAGTAAGAAACATGATGATCTTAAGTTGTGTTAGCCATAAAAAAAGTAAACACCAGTGATCTAACACCAATGACAATTTTCATGAACGATGCATTTCACAAAATGTCTGCTCCAGGGTATAACCACATGCTGCCAATTATGGTAAACTCGTTAAATTTTACATTTTTTCTTTTCCAATTCCTAAACAACAAAGGAGGTCTCACCAGTGACGCCAGCTAAAAGCTTCATCATAAATATGAGAAAAATATCACAAATGTCTAATAATTGAAGACTGACAGTGGAGTTACAATGGGCCTTTCTTTAAAGATCTTCATGAAATAGAAAGAAGAAAGTCAAGTTATGTCACTAGAGTGGTTTTTAATTTTAAATATTAGATTTGTGTGTGTAACCACAACTTAAGGGGACCACCATACTCTCATTACATATTTTAGAATATTTATTTGCTATTTTCTTTTTCCTTTTGTTTCATACTGCCGTGTTATTCACATCATAGATTTGATTGTTATGAATACATTATAGTATTTTAATGGTAGAGAAATCAGTTTTGACCTCAAAATAAATCATCTTCCTTGGCTGTAGGAAGTTGACAGATGATAGTGTTGTCAATGATTGATCACTATCAGCTTCTTCTCCGTCAAATGATGTCACAAAGATGTCACTTCCTCTGAGTCATTAAATATTTCATGCAAGTATGACAGGACTGACAGAAACATGGGGACAATTGTTAAATAGTATTTATTTGTAGAATTGATTTATAATGTCATGTTTTTAATCAATTGATGTGAATGATAACAACTTAAACTTGCCATTTCTGGAGTACTTCTTTTTTCTAAATAACAGTTTTAGCATAACGATTAAAGCTGTGTAGTTCAATTGGGCTGAGGACAAGGACAATGACAGGGTTTGTAAAGGTGTAGTGTTTTTTTCATAAAGAAAAACAATCTGAGAACCAAATGAATGACACATTCCTTTACAGAATAACTCACAGAAATCAACCATCAGTCCTTTTTATAATTTGTTTTGGGATGAAATACTTTTTATTCACTGTATTTTTGTTTTTATTTGGAGGACAGATAATGTAGCCTATACGTTTCTGGTAGAAATTCCAAGTAATAAAAAATGCTAAACAATGATTACTTATTATTCAAATAACATATTGTTTCATTTTAAAATATAAATAAATTGTAAACCTAAAGAGTGTTAACTGTAAATTCTGTTATGGGACAGAAAAACTGAGATTTAACAAAATTTAAAGATTAAAAATGTAAAAAAAAAAAAAACACAGGCTTTTTTACTTACAGAAAACGCGAGGTGTATATATTTATATGCATTTCTAATAGTGTATAAGTGCACTCTTAAAATAATTGTGTTTATGCGCTCACACAGACAAACTCTGCGCATGCGCACTCGGTCACTTTCGAAAAAAGCGGAGGGCTACGGGAGGAGCATGAGCTGTCATCCTTGAAGCTACAAGCAACAAACGGAGGAGTTTGTTACAGTCTTTTCAGTGTGTTTCCCGTGGCTTTCCAGGACTTTTTGCATGCCAAAGACATAAATGCAACTTTTTCACGGACTGTCCGTTTGACGTATTTCGAAGATTTTAAAACTCTATCCATATTGGTAAGTGTTTGCACAATCTGTAAACTACGCTCCGAACCTTATATCAGATCAAGTGTTTTACTTTATGAGGCTTTCATTTTGTAAAGTGCGAGCAGTTATCTTCATCCACTGATTTTCTAGAGGAATCCAAAGAATTTGGGATATTCGCAAGCAAACGTTGCGGGTGTGCGTTACATTCCATATGTTCCCGTAGTGAATGACAACTCTGAGCGGATGTTCCTCGATATAACTATTTAACGAACCTGGAGATATGATTGATGATTTGAAGTTTGAAAATGGAACGGGGGTTCTGATCCTACACCATTCCTATATTAAAGTATCAAAGCTACATTTTTATTTATAACGGCTTAAATAAAGAGAGGAAATGATAGTAGCCCAAACGTTTTCTAAGCTCCTGAAGAAAGCGCTTCACTTGTATAACTCATGTAAAATACATTTCTGTCAGAGAATTGTGAAAGAGGGAGGAATAAATGACTCGGTATCTAAGGAATGCTTCAGTTATTAGAACAAAATATAAGATTAAAGATGGTGTCAGTGTGGGTGTCATGCCACCACAGGTTTGAACATTTCATTAAGATTATTTGTTGAAGATGGGAAAATTCCTTCAAGCTTTTCATGTTTTTCATTGTCAGGATTCAAGAACATGAGCATACTCATTGTAAATGTCTCAAATCAAGCGAGCCGCCTGCATAGGGAGCATACTAATGCATCATTAGCCATTAGTAGTAATTCATTAACTTCTTGAAGAAAGTCTTGACCTCTTTGTAGCTTATTCTGTTGAAGAACTGCTCGTTAGACATGAGTACATATGAAGCAAGCAGCCAGCTTCTCTAATCTTTTTGTTTTTATTTGATTATGTTTAGTTTTTTTTACAGTATGTGCAAGATAAATAACATAGCATAAACATAACATTAACATAAAGCAACTGCTTATTAACTCATTATGTCAATTTGTGAATTCAAAATGGTATATTTATGTTTCTGAATGTAATTTGAGGGAAAATAATTTCTTCAAGCTTTAAAAAGTCTTGAATGTAACCTTTTTCCTCATTTATTATTTGTGGATCATAAATATAAGGATTAGCTACTGCCTCCACTCTACCACACCAGACCCAACACAACTGCTACCTAAACATACAACGCTATTGGCTCTGTTTACATCAGCATTCTGGCTTACCAGTCACATAGAAGGATTTTCAAGAACTTTAAGGAATTGAAGTAATATGTTAATGCAGCTTATGATGCTTTCCAAGACTGTCACATACAGTTCATTTAATAATACATACAGCTCCTGATGCTTGGCAGAAGTTGGGGAAGTTTTAGTTAATGGGTCCCATGTGAGAGTGTGCTTAACCTGTAAAAAGAATTGTGGACACACCCAGTTCCTTTTCCAGTCCTGCCTTTGGCCGAGTTAGAGTTCCAGCCGATTATTTTTAATTTCCTGATCCTAGACTGATAAGGAAGGACCACTTTGTTTAACAACTGTTGCCACCTTGTAGACAATTTAGCTTTTTTCCTCTAAAAGAATCATGTTTCTTTAATGTTGCTGTTTGGTTAATGTTTGGAATTTAAATAGTTGACATTTTTGAAATAGTTGACATTTGTTTTCTTCATTTTGTAGAAGACTTCCGGAATGGAAGATAATGAGTGGCTTGGAATGGGTCAGTGGGCCAAATGAAGCAGAACTGCAGAACCACTTGGTTCACTGACTGAACATTTGCATAACCCTGATATAGGAGGCTTGTAATTTGACTGGTAAATCTGTTGCTCTCTCACCCAAAAGCTTAAGCACACTTACTAATTCATTGTTGTAAGTTTTTTTCTAGTTTTCTTCTACAAGTTTTTGTAATAGGAGACAAGTCACCAAACCATGCAGTTACACAAATGAATTACATTTATGTAATGAGGTAAATAGGGGCAACGCAGTAGCGCAGTAGGTAGTGCTATCGCCTCACAGCAAGAAGGTCGCTGGTTCGAGCCTCGGCTGGGTCAGTTGGCGTTTCTGTGTGGAGTTTGCATGTTCTCCCTGCGTTCGCGTGGGTTTCCTCTGGGTTCTCCGGTTTTCCCCACAGTCCAAAGACATGCGGTACAGGTGAATTGGGTATGCTAAATTGTCCGTAGTTTATGAGTGTGTATGGTGTTTCCCAGAGATGGGTTGCAGCTGGAAGGGCATCCGCTGCGTGAAACATGTGCTGGATAAGTTGGCGGTTCATTCCGCTGTGGTGACCCCGGATTAATAAAGGGACTAAGCCGACAAGAAAATGAATGAATGAATAATGAGGTAAATATCATTCATTTAATGAATTTACTGAATTTCAAGGGCCAGCTCTGGGTATTTGGGCAGCTGATTAGTAATAGGAAGTCTGGTTCTTTTTTATGAACTTGTTCTTTTGGACAGTTAATTTTAATGAACCAGTTTACAAACTGGTTTAGCGGTTCTTTTGAGTCATCACATAATGAAGTCATTCCCAATGACGTAATGTCACTAATTGTATCTTCCCACTGACTGTAATGCACTGAAATTTATTCAAATTAACTCTGTAATCATAACTTCTGTTATGAAACATGTTGACACATTTAGATAAAATAGGTTTATAAATGGCCAATGTAACCCCCAACATATTGCGCATTGCATGCAAATTTGATTAGAACTAAACTGAAAATATGGTGAATTTGTGAGACCGATGATGGTTAGGTAAAGAGGCTTAAGGGATTAAGTTATTAAAATCTAACCTGATGACATATATATATTTTTAGAGTTATATTTTGTCTCCAACAACATTTTGAACATTCATAAAGATGTTTTTGGACATAACTTTTGATTTCTCTGCATGAAGGACCTGCGAATGATAGATTAGCACACTACTTCATCTCCAATATGGTAGTAAGTTAGAAAGAAATGTGGAGTGGAAGATGTAACTAGTGGTGGACCAATATGGGTTTTTTGAAGGCCAATGCCAAACCCTTGGAGAGCAGGGTGAATGATATTTCTTGATAGTATAATTGTATTTATTTTTATAGATAATTAAATTGAAATTAAAATTGAATTAAATTTAAAACAATTTTAAAATGGATTTAAAAATGTGTAACGCAAATATACTTAGAACAGTGGTTTTCAACTGGTTGTGGAATAGACCGAAGTAATCGACAGCATACTATAAAGTACATTCAGGTGTTGTGCTGGTGATAGCGGGATGACTTTACAGAACGGAACAATCGTGGGCAAAAGGGACACTGTCAATAAACACATCCACCAAACAAAAAACCTTACGACTTATGCCGAAATTTGAAAAATTCCAAGTATCTGCCGTGGCAATATATCGGTCAACCTCAAGATGTGACATTATGATTGACAGTGCATGTAACTAACTACAATTGTTTAAACATGGTAAAATGCCCCAAAACGTGCCCATTGTCATTCTGTTAAACAGAATACACACTCAAAATATGTAGTTTTTTTTCACAAAACTTTTAGCTCATATTATCAATAGGCAAACTGGGATGCAGTAATGCAGTTCAGCTTGCTCATAGTGCTCCGTAATGAGTCTGATAAAAACATTAGAAAATCCAGTACTGGCAAAAATGACTGGATTGAATATTGTAGGAGTTGGGAAAGTATAATCTAATCCGATATTTGACAATCCGAATTGGTGCCACGCAGATAAAAGGTGCGTGGTGCCTAAATACCTCAAGAGCGACTCAAGAGTGTGTGCTCGAATATATTTGATGCAACACTAAAGTTGGTCTTCACCAAAGCATGTGAGTAAAGCAGAGCCATATGACGCTCAGCTCAAAATCTTATTTTATGGACCTGTGCTCCACTCAGTCACTCGTGATGACCCCTGCAAGCAAACCATGATAGCAAATCTATGTGCTCACTGGTGATGTTTATGATCATGGTGAACTAAATGGCCAGATCTAGATGCTTGGTAGGCTCTTGTTTTAAAGCTGAGTGTACGCACTGTGCACACTAACTGTGCGCATGATATATGCTCTTGTGGGAGAGGTTATGTCAGACGCACAATTATTCCTTTTACTCTTGCACTGACTATTCTCTTCACTCGTGTGGACACTTTTATTTTTGTCAGCTGTAGAGCAGGACTTGGTTTTAATTAGTTATCTTTAATGACTTTTCAGGAAGTTAATCAGGATTGGACACTGGTTAAAAGATGATCCATAATTCACATGTGATCTGTATTGAAGCCCGTTTCTGGCATTTAAAGGGTACCTATTTTACCCCTTTTTTAAGATTTAACATTAATATTATGGTTCTTCTGAGTGTGCCAGTTTAGGTTCAGTTCAAAACACAATTCAGATTTATTTATTATAATGTGTTAAAAAGTGTCATTTTGAGGGCGTGTACACCGCTCGTTGTTTTAGGGGTGTGTTGCTTCACATGAAAATTAGTTTCGATTTCCCGCCCAACTTAAGGGGACGGAGCAAAGAGCTCCCTCACTTTGTGTATGGGAACAGACAGGCAGATAGAGAGAAGCAACATGAGTGAGAGGACCAGCATTCAGCCATAGATGTACGACTCGGACACAGACCAAGCAGAGACTACTGTTGAGGAATCAATATTCAGAATGTGTCAGAGTGGTCGTTACAAAGCCATTTGTGTCTTTGTATAGTTTTACAGCCGCTATGTAACGATGCATGTTTCATCCGTATAGGGATGTAATGATTAACCGGTTTCACTATTAACCGCGCTTTAATTGGTCACGGTTAATTAATCGTAAACGCTTCTGAACACCGTGTTTCTGCACGAAACAAAACTGCGGCAACTAAACAAAGTTATGCCAACTCTGTGCTAGTTTAAAGTTCCGAGCTTGTACACCGAGACTAATATTATGGATTAATCACACTGGATTAATCACACTGGATTAACTTTGACTGAGGCTATAACTAAGGCAAATTCATTATTTCCAATTGAGTGCGCACGCGAGGCAACGCGCTCACACTTTCCAGCCGCACCTAGTTGAGATGACAGGGAGCTTCTGTGACTGCGGGAAATGCAAACGGCTAAAGTTTAAGGAAGACGCTATGAAAAGTACACAGGTTTGCAAATCCACCTAAAGTTACAAACAATGGCGCTGATGTGGTAAATGTTGATCCACCAGCCGAGATCAATCGAGTGTTTTCGTGAGAGTGCTGAAAGACTTGGTGGATCAGCTGTTTTTAATAACCCGAATCTCAATATGTTGCATTCACTGCGTGGTCAGTGCAAATGGCCGCTAAATGTAAAATCTCTGTTGCTCATTCGCAGGAAGACGATGAAGGCTCTTGTGTTGAGCCCAATGAGCCTTACATGCAAAAATAGAGCAAGGGTGTTTCTTTGGTGACATCGCTTTGACTCACACGCTGAAAATGGCGGACGTGAAACAACAAACTGAGGATATGGTAATGCACGCCTGTCAATCAATATTGGTGGGTGGGGGGACCGCACTCCTACGTCAAGTTGCGGTCGTTCTCAAAACGGCTCCATTTAGTCCATCGTTTTTATGTTGTTACATTGCAAAAAAAGGACTGGGTGTGTTTATATCACCCCAATATGACGGTCTATACACTACACCTACACACGTGTCTGTCCAAACACCATTTTTCACCATAGATGCCCTTTAAATTAAGAAGTAATCATTTGCAGGTCATAATAATGAGAAACATTTTCAATTTATTCCTTCTTTTTTTTTAAATAATGACTTAATTTTCATTAAAATGAGATATTTTTGCGTAATGAGAAACTTTCTCATAATAATGACTTTATTTTTCAGTAAATTATGACTTTCTCATAATAATGACGACTTGATTAGGGTTGTTTTGGAAAGAAGAGAGAGAAAGAGAGCGAGTTATTCCTAGCAATAGTCCATAAATATTTTATCATTATTCACATTATTATCTGGTGGGTGGCAATGCGGCTCAGTGGTTAGCAGTGTCGCCTCACAGCAAGAAGGTCGCTGGTTTGAGTTCTGGCTGGGCCAGGTGGCATATTTGTGTGGAGTTTGCATGATCTCCCTGTGTTCACGTGGGTTTCCTCAGGGTGTTCCGGTTTCCTTCACAATCCAAAGACATGCAGTGTAAGTGAATTGGATGAGTATATGGATGTTTCCCAGTATTGGAATGCAACTGGAAGGGTGGTTCATCCTGCTGTGGCGACCCCTGATGAATAAAGGAGAATGAATAAATGAATTATTAACGGGTGCGCTGTCTTTGACAGTTAACAAAATAGATAATAGTTTTTCTAAGGAGTTGCATATATATTTGTCACTTATTTTTGAACACTTTAATGAGGTTTAACAGCTACATTGAAACAGAACAAAAACCCAAACATGTTTGCAATATCTTGATAAAAACATCATAAGTTTTTCATAGTAAAATACATTACAGTTGTTCAGATACTTCGAGATATATGTGACCTATAAGATGTGGCCATGATGTGTACTTTGAAATTGTTAATTTAGGCCTCTCAAGTGGAATTATGTAATGTACCTGTTTGAAAGGCTTGCGCTGATTTATATATTGGATGAGTGAACCCCCTGGGTGCCAGTCAGAGCACAGTATTGCTAAAGGATGAGGAGTCAGGTGTTCAGATTGAGGGATTTTATTCACAGAGTATGCCACAGTTGTACAGGTATAAGTCTGAAACACAGTAAATAAAGGAAAAGATAGTGAGTAGCAAAATATAGTTGGTATATATACAATAATACTAAAGTTTTCCCATCTGTAAACATCCATCTGTACAGTACATAAAGGTAGCCAAACTATACTAAAATTTCAGGCCTTACGTCGTACAAATGTAAGCTACAAGTGATCATCTGGCACAATTAACATGATGTGTATATGGAATGGATCACGTCACATCAAAGTTTATCATCTGAATTGTGTTAGCAGAGTATGCCACAGATGTACAGGAATTACATCTGTGTTAAAACTGTTTCAAATACTGAAACAACATCACAAAGCAGTTTAACACACAGCCTTTAAAGTGGAAAACGTATCTTTTGGTGGCTTAAATGTTTCTGCAGCTCAGCAACTAGGGAGACAAAGGCTTCACGCAACTGCTGTGAAATCAAAGATTGCTTCCCTGGTCTGACCATACAGTAACTCTGCTGGGATACCTCTCCTTAGTGCCATAAAGGAGTCACTACGCAGACTAGGGAAAGTGAACATGATTGAAAAAGGTGAGGTTTGTCAGCAGTTATGTCAGTTGAAATAATGAGCAACAGGGTGTGAGATACATTTGCACTTTTTTTTGTGGGTGTGGGAAAAATATCATCCCAATCAGCAGCCATATTTAGATAAACCAAGCAGTGTTAAACAGACAGCTTGCACGGTGGATCTAAGTAGTCTGTTTTTTTTTGTTGTTTTTTTTTACAATATTCTATTTGGAAAGACTCATCCTTATGCCCTGTTCTCTTTAAAGGGTTTACCCTTTGGAGTGACAGCTTCATAGGGATTGGCTCCAAATGAAATGTAGTGTGTGACTCCACAATCAAATTCCCTGCACAAAATATCATGGGGGCCGGAAGTGTTCATGACTCATCCTGATGTTGATGTTCTTCATTTTGAAGGGCCTTTGGAGTGATCAGTTTTGAGCACTTTGGAATGACACTTCAGTATATGAGTGTTATTACTCTGTGAAAGTTCCCTTTGGAGGATATGTCCTGTTTGAAATGCACCATTATTCTGGATGGCTGAAAGTCAAAGGCCTTTAGATTACTCTTATTTTACCAAAATAAAATATGATCATGCCTTGATTTTGAATGATGTAATTAGTACAGTAAGGTCTGACTTTGCTTAGACAAAGGTCTTGTCACTTAACAGAAATAATGTACAGTATAGAATATAAAGTCATGCTGCAGTGGAACAAAATATTATTAATATTGTGACTCCCATGAGCTTGGAGGACTGCATCCATACATCTCTGCAATGACTCTAATAAATTATTAATAAAGTTATCTGGAATGGCAAAGAAAACATTCTTGCAGGACTCCCAGAGTTCATCAAGATTCTTTGGATTCATCTTCAATGCCTCCTCCTTCATCTTACCTCAGACATGCTCAATAATGTTTATGTCTGGTGACTGGGCTGGCCAATCCTGGAGCACCTTGACCTTTTTAGGCTGAAGTATGAGGAGCGCTATCCTGCTGAAGAATTTGCCCTCTCCTGTGGCTTATAATGTAATTTGCAGCACAAATGTCTCGATACCACAGGCTGTTGATATTGCCATCCACTCTGCAGATCTCTCGCACGCCCTCATACTGAATGTAATCGCAAACCATTATTTTTCCTTCACCAAACTTGACTGATTTCTGTGAGAGTCTTTGGTCCATGTGGGTTTCAATAGGTCTTCTGCAGTATTTGTGATGATTGGGATTTGGGATATAGTTTATTGAATGATGATTCCATCAAAAAAATCTACCTTCTGCCACTTTTCCAAATGATCAATTAGAAGTCAAGTTATTATTTGTTGCTCTTACAACTGAGGTCGATGACCTGACTTTTGTCAGGTAGTGTATTTATACCTATGGACTCTTTTCACATATACAGGTTTCTCAGTAGTGGAAGTCCTCTTATTTGGGTAAACTTAGAGTGCAGTGAAAGGGAGAGAACGCTAAATATTTTTTTACAATCCCATTTGCTGAAATGAAAAATAAAAAAATCTCCATCATGGTGTTATCAAGACTTTCAGAAAAAGGAAATAGAAATAGTGTGAGATTGATAGCTGCCAGAAGAGAGTATAATGTCAAATTTACTGTCCTGCCCATACATTCTGCATGTCAAATGCCTCTAACAAGTTGTAATTAGTTTTTTGTCATTTGATGGAAATTGCTAAAATATATACGTAAATACATGTAAATGTACATAGTTGCTTTGTAAATTACATATTAAAAACGTTCAAGGATTTAAGATTATGCTGACTGTTAAACGTATCATTACAGCCTTGTGAAAAGGGTCCATTCTGAAAATTCTTCAAAAACACAGAAACAAAGAATGGCCTTCACAGCTGCTGTAGTTGCTACACTTTCATCATCAGAACAGGGCGTTCAATGCACCACCGTTTTCATGTTTAAGTATGCTTTGCAACATTTTGTCTTGGCTGAATGCAGCCCTCATGTGACATGCTCCACAGACATTTGCATCCAGTAAAAGCATAGGGCAGTAGAGGTATGTGCTACTGTATTTACACTAAGTAAAAATAGCAGTGTTTATAGCATTATGATCATATTCTGTTTACACTATATTCAAAAAAATTTATTATTATTTGCAATAAGTGCATTTAGATGCTGCTCTTAGTGAAAATATTGGCAGATATTTCTGCCTCAGTATTAACACTACAATACAAAACACTTCATATAGTATGCAATAAAATCACACAGTGTAATTGAGAATATTTGACACTGCCTTATTAGAACAATAAAGCCTTTCCTACACCTTCACCCACCCACCCATATACCCCTAACCATTTCTTAATGAATAACCATTAGGCATTTTACACACACTTTTGGAATGTCATATTTATTAAAAAAAAATCCTTTGTATCAATCTGAATTGGCCTTCTGCCACGTGATCAAACAAAAAAGAACCAGAAAAAATGGTTAGACAAAAGGTGGGTTAGAAGCGAGGTCCATCACATCAAAAAGTTCCCCTGCATCTCACTCCCTACATTACTACTACTGTAGTGCACCTAGACTGCAGCTCTGCACAAGAAGTTTGGCCAGAGGAGAAATGGTTGTGCCCAACTGGGCCTGGTTTCTCTCAAGGTTTTTTTTTTTCCCCTTCACTTTTGTCAATTGGTGAAGTTTGTTCCTCGCCGCTGTCACAACTGGCTTGCTTGGTTAGGGACTTGTGGAGCTGCGCATCGATTTGCTCTTCAGTGTTTGAACTTTCAGCAGTGAAAATTAAACCACACTGAACTGAACTAAACTGAACATCAACTCTAAAAAAACTCGACTGAAGCAGTTTCAGTTTACTAGACTTCTATGTTAAGCTGCTTTGACACAATCTACATTGTAAAAGCGCTATAGAAATATAGATGAATTGAATACTGTGGTATGGGGCTTCATTCCTTGATTTGACTGTTCAAATCAGACATTGGTGGGTGGTGCAAATAAGTTCTGCAAATAGACACACTAAAAACAAATTATGTATAGATGAAAAGTTATTCATATTACCACTGTTTGTTCATTTGGTGTTTATCTATGTTGTTGTCAGTCTGCTCAGTTTAGTGTGGTGCTAGATAGATGCTCCCATAATAGGCCCTTCTTGTATCTGTGCTTTGCCTTGTCATGTGATCTGGCACTGGGCTGTAAGGGGTTGTTTGTTCATTGTTGTTCTCTAGCCGTCTTATTTAACCCCCTTCTCTCTTTTTAGCCAAGTTTGAGAACAAGTTGTGTTTTTTTACATATCCATTTCACATCATGCCTGCTTTTCTGAGCTTTAGGAGTTACTTCAGCATGGTGAGTGTCCTCAGCATTTTCTAGGAAAGTCAGCCTAAACGTATAGATGTCTGCATTTTAAGAAGCGATCAGAGGAAGTGTTTTAATATCGACAAACACTGAGGACTTTATTGTGAATAGATGGAAATGACTAGAAATAGATATAGTTCAGCTCACTGGTTCAAAATGTCACCCAAAATAAAACAACTAGGCAAACCAGGTTTTGGAGAGGTAACTCGATGCCCACCAACATTTGGTGGTTTTTGTGAACTAAAAATATCAAATTGACCTAGGACTAATTAACATGATCGAGGATTTAACAGATTTGAGAAACTGTATGAAAAGATGTAATTTGTTTTGAATTTGATTTACTGTAGATCATGATCTTCTTGATAAGCAGTGCTGTATGCAGTTAGTTATGCTATGCTGTGGCTTGTGTTATTATGTTAGAATTTAAAATTCTTTTTTTTTTTCTTAAAGGGGACCTATTATACCTCTTTATACAAGATGTAAAATTAATCTCTGATGTCGCTAGAGTGTGTATGTGAAGTTTCAGCTCAAAATACCCCACAAATGATGTCTTATAAAGCTGCGGTCACACTGGACTTTTCACGCCATAGACTTCCATTCATATGCATGCGAATGCGTCAGACCGTAAACGCAAGGTCAAGCGTCGAGTTTCGCAGGTTGCTGCAGTGCAAAGTTCAAGCTTGGTGAACTCTGACCTGCGAAATCGCGTCACTTGACTGCATGAGACGAATCGAGGATCAAAACATGACCTCTCTGGACAGAAATTTAAAACATGGACCAATCGCTCGCTTTTTTAATGCCTAATCATCTTGTTTAATCCTGTCCCCTTTCGCAGCGCCGTACGACAGAATTTCGCTAGCTCAAACTCTAGTGTGACCGCAGCTTAAAACTTCCCATTTTAGGTTTAGATCCTTATTCTGCCGTTTTGGTGACTTGCTTTAAAGTCAAATGAGATTGTGCTCCCAGTCCTCTTTTCAGAAGAGGGCGGAGCTACAAATGCCTGTGTGTCAGCATAGTGGCAGATTTAAAAACAAGATTAATGTCTTATTCTAATGAGGGAGAGATTGTCACTAATGTGTGGGGCTTTCCTCCTCTGATGAAACGCACAATGGGAGAATGTCAAAGTGTTTCTGCACTGTTTTTATAAAAGTGTGATTATAAAAATAAAATCAATACATTTTTACCATTAGAAGCTGGATATATTCACAGACTGTTGGCACACAGGGATGTTTAAACTCCTTAAAAAAGTGATTATTGCATAAAAGGGATTTTTGCATAATAGGTTTCCTTAAAGGGCCAAATTTTTGAGACTTTCTCCTATTTTAACTGTTAAGTAGTATTCATTGACATTAGGCATGCACCGAAAGAAACATTCTGGGCCAAAACTGAAAATTCTGAATGCACTTGGCTGAAAACCGAAAACAAAAATCATTTGTGATAATTATTTAATATATTATATAAATGATTATATTTATTTTTGAATTTTACAATTTAAATCAATAGCTAACTTACAATATACTCTTCAAAAAACACAAGCCAATTAAATAATCACGCTTGTGACCCAGGACCACAAAACCATTCTTATGGTTCTATATTCAAAAAGTCTTATGTTTTTGGCAGTAACAAAAAATGCATTGTATAGTAAATATAGATTTTTCTTTCATGTCAAAAATGAAGTGAACCTTTTTTTATTTAGTCATCATTTACTCCTTTTTTTCCAAACCTTTGTGAGTTCTTCTGGTGAACACAAAAGAAGATATTTTGAAGTAAGCTTTAATATTATTTTGGTGAATTACTGTTAAATGTTAATTTTATAGCTTTGTTTTTTTCACTGGTGCTTAAATCCAGTCTAACAGCTAGTTTTAGTTAGCTGAATCCTATCAGTGAATCAGCCTCGATAGACTGATACTACTTGTACTGCTGCCTCGGAAAGGCTTTGTTAGGCTGGTCTATAGAAGAGCTGCATTTTGATGAAATCACAGAAACACAGTGTTCACATTTTTTTCCCCCCTTCTCACCAAAGATGAATGAATTTTCTGTCATTATGGTCTTTTCAAATTTGTAAGTTTTTTGTGTGTTTGTTTATTTGTAAAGAAAAGCTGAAACTATTCTATTATATGAAGTAGAAACTTTCAATGTTCTGAAGCAAATTTGTGGTGATGATATTTTTAATGAAGCTGTAGATGACGTTGATGAATGAAAGTATTTTGGATACAGTTAAATTTTGGACAGTTGTGTACAATTGAGGTCAACTGCTATTTTAAAACCAGGGAGTTAAAAAACGTGTCTAGGTGTAGGTCTCCAAATAGATGATAGGTTCTACAAAACTATGTAGTCAACAAATCCTACATATCACAAGCTTTTTAAAGAAGTGCTAAAACCTGATATAATTTATTTAATGTCATATTATGTGTGAATCAGGCAATCTATAGAATTAAAACAGCATTTAAAAGTGTCATACAATTATGAAATTAATGGAATACTTTCTGAGCAGATATATATGAGTGTGTTTGCTGTACATTCTTAATGTGTTTTTGTTTTAATAAGCCAACAATGCACGTGGCCATTTAAACTCAAGCAACTTGTCTTGTTAAAAAAGCTCTATAATTGAATTTTGTTTGTTGTTTTGTGCTCTCCCTCACCCTTGAAATTAAACAGCATGTTTTTGCTACTGCCCTTTATTACACAAGCAAAATTGTTTTCCATGGTTGTAATGTTAAAATTAGTATGGTGATCATCATTAATTATCTGGACAGACTGTAAAGATTGTTGGTAGTTAAGAGCACATTGATGTTGATGCTTGTAAATTCTTTATAATTTTGATGTTAGACATTGAAAATTACCTCACCAATTTCTCTACCTTGTGTGCCTTTAAACCACTGGTTAATGGTACTCATTGACTTCCATACAAAAAAAAATGATCATGGAAGTCAATGAGTACCATCAACCAGAATTATTCAGAATGACTTCTTCTCTGTTCAGCAGAACAAGGAAATGCAAATACTTATGGTACTTGAGTACTGTAAAGGATTACAGAAATGTCATTTTTGGGTGAACTATCTGTTTAAGCAATGCTACAGTTGTAAAGTAGGGCAATGGGCATTGATTTCAACATGTAGAGGTCATATTGCAGCTGTGTGCTGATTCAAGCCAGCTTTTTCCTTCCATTGTCATATGATGAAATGCTATAGAGACTTAAAACACACACAGTATTTACAGTGGTAATTATACTCAGATGAAACATGAGCTGCTTTTTGTTCTGTATTCACACTATAAATCAGATGGGGCATCAAACGCCTGATGTATCAAGCAGCCTAACATAATAAACAATCATTGTGTGTTATATTTAGTCCAGATTATTCATTCATTCATTCATTTTATTTTCGGCTTAGTTCCTTTATTAATCTGGGGTCGCCACAGCGAAATGAACCGCCAACTTATCCAGCACATGTTTTACGCAGCGGATACCCTTCCAGCTGTAACCCATCACTGGGAAACATCCATACACACTCATCCACACACATACACTACAGACAATTTTAGCTTACCAAATTCACCTGTACCACATGTTTTTGGACTTGTGGGGGAAACCGGAGCACCCGGAGGAAACCCACGTGAACACGGGGAGAACATGCAAACTCCACACAGAAATGCCAACTGACCCAGCCAGGGCTCGAACCAGCGACCTTCTTGCTGTGAGGCGATTTAGTCCAGATTAAAGTGAAACAAATGTGTGAAAAGAAATAATAAGCTTGTGTTGTGCTGCTTTTTTAAGTAGGGGTGCAGCAGCAGAGATTGCTCATGCTTCATTTTGTATCGCAAATTTAGGGTCACAGTTTTGGTATGGAAAACTACAGGGGTATTGCACAAAAGTAAGATAAGGGATTAAGCTGGGATTTTGAGCCTATCCTGGCTGAACTTAGCCTTGACTCTGTTGCATGAAAACAGGCTCAATTAAGTTACTATGGAGATTTATTCTTTGCAGCTAGACTTCTCTGGAGCCAGGTTAGCTGCAAACAACCAGGCTAAGATTAATCCTAGTGATCGATATGTTCTTTGTCAACCACCAATTTTTGGTGTATTTAAACAAAACGGTTTTATTTACCAGATATATTCATTAAAAAAAGACTGTGTTCACCTAACATCTTTAGGTATAGTAAGGGTTAGTGTGATTTCACCTATCTATGTTGATCCTAGAAAAACATTCCAATCAGCCAATCAGAATATTTCAGGTACTAAATCTGAATAATATGATCAAATATAATACTGCGTACTGTATATAAACATCACTGTATAAATGAAATAAATGGTAAACATTAAGTTACAACAGCTTTCAGTCAAGAGCAGTGAGTGATTCCATTGTCTTTTGCTGTTTGATTAGCATTAAAAACACAGACAGTAGGAATAAGATATTTTCACTTTAAGACTGATACAGCACTGAGAAAGTTACAGAAAACGCATCATTTCTCAAATGTTTGCATTCAATTGAATTCTCGTCAAGTCGAGCATATTGAGATAACGCAGGCACTGTATGCAAGTGTTTGACTCTTCTAAAGCACAAAAAATACCACTATATGTTTGCAGATAATTAAGTAACATGCTAAGTGGACATACTTGTTTATCTGAAAAACAAGGCTGAAATCAGTCATTCTCATTTTAAAGGTGTGTTTCGTGTTGGAATGTGAGAGATATTCAAGCAGTCTCTGTACAGCTGCTTCAGTTTAAAAGTCTGTTTTAACACGCATCTGAAAAATAATACAACATTTGAACTAACTGTTTTTATCCTTAAGACTTAAACAGAGTTATTTGTGTATTTTGCTCATTTAAAGGGCTGCTATTTTACCCCTTATACGAGATGTAAGATAAGTCGTTGTCTTCGGAATCCGTCTGTTAAGCTTCAGCTAAAATACCCATCAGATCATCTATCATACCCTGCTAAATATGTCCATTTTCAGTATATTATAATTAGGGCGCATTTTTAAGATTCAAAGAGATTTAAATTTGTGATTGACTTCTTTAATATTTTTCATTCTCAACTTGTACTTTTTCTTGCATGCTATTTTGTCAGACTGCTTTTAGTTAAGGAATATTTTGGTGAAGTAACTGTATGTTTGTTAATTCCGAACTTGACTACTTTTTCCACCACTGCAGATTTTACATTGCCCACCATGATATTACACCCCTAAACTTAAAAACTCAACAAAACCTTTTATTTGTCTTTCCACTTTTATATGGAGCGTAGTGTTAGTTCAGTTGGACACGCCATTCCAGCTTTCATCAACTGACAGTCAGCAGTTCATGATGTGTACCAAAAACCCAAAAAGTTAAGGTAGCTCAAATCGTTTGAGGAAACCGATCACAACAAACCATTAAAGTTCAAAAACTAACCCTAATGAGTACTATGAACTTAATTCATTTGGGTAAATGAAGCAATCTGAGCACAGTAAAACCCAATAAATGAAGAGATCTGAAACCAACTGAGTACTGTAAAACCCAATAAGTTAAGGCAACTCAAACCGTTTGAGGAAACCGATTGCTACAAACCATTTGAGTTCAAAAACCAATCTGAGTAAGGTGAACTTACTCCATTTAAGTTGAAGTAATGAGGTATTTAATTAACTCATTACCTTTAACACTGAGTTCAAAACTCTTTTCAAATGAGTAGAATTAATTTTCAGTCAATTTTGAGTTAACTATACTCACTTCATTTGATAAAGTTGACTGTTGGGTTTTACAGTGAATCAAGTTCTGATATCTATCACAGTGGTCTATCATACATCTGGCCTCTCTTCAGTTGCCAATTCAACACTTTCTCCACCTTTCCCAACTCCTCCTAGCTCATTTCTGATATCTGGTATTAGCCAAGTATATAGTAATCAGTCTCATGTCTCTGGCATTTACATTACATCATAATCAATTGAAATGCTTTTGGGTTCTGTTCTGTTACCCCTGCATGGACAAGCATGTGGAGTTTTGCCCAGAACAGAACCACCCCGCCATCACTAACTGCATGCTTAATATAACTAAATATATTTGACAAAAGTGATCCTGACTGAACAAACCCCGTTTGGTTAAAATTAAAACCTATATCCACTTAGGGATGCAAAGATTATAGATTTGGATTGTATGATTATAGTCTGAGGAATAATCATGGTTATCATGATTATTATGCATTCATTATTTTCAAAACACTACTGGTTTAGAAAATCACATGAAAACTTATATTTTAAAGTGTTTTTTATTGCTGCTCAGTAAACAATTAATACAGCACAAAATAATAAAATAAACAATAGCCCAAAAGTCTCTTTGGACTTAAAAATAAGTGATAAAAGGTTTTGGCATTTAAACAGAAGTACTAATTTTACACTGAAAATAAATGACAGAACAATAAATAAATTAAATCAAATAAATAAATAAAAATAAGAAGAAATAAAAACAGTTGTATTTGTCTAATGTAAATCTAAGCAACATATTAGCAAACTATTTGTCTTTTAAATAGGACAAATGTAGTTAAAGGCTGCTGAACCTCTGTCTGAAAGGCTACTATCAACTATATTACAAAATTCTTTGGTATTTTTTGGAGTAGAAATCTGTATATTCCATACAAAGTATGAAGCTGATTGATCCAGTTCTTGTCCCATGACCTGCGGTGCACTTGTGGCATTCTTTTAACTAGGCGCGACTAGAAAGAGTGCATGAGTGCGTTGTGCACATCACTCTCAATATGTGCAAGCAATCCACGTGCCTCCATTGGAAATAACAAACTTGCACTTGCAAAAGATGTGATATGTGATCGGCCCTTACGCCCCATTCACACGAGGCGTCAGCTTCAACGCTTCCCATTCACTTTGAATGGGTGACGTCAGGCGTTGCCGAACTGCATTGTGGATCCGTCAGCGCCGCTTCAGAGGCGTTGCTCGCTGCAGAAGTTGGGACATGCTCAACTTTTCAAGCGCCGACGGAAGCGTCAGCCAATCAGATCGCTGTATGCAAATACACCAGCTCCAACAGTGGCCTATTGCTGACTAATTTCATTGGCTGACGCTGCTATGACGATTGCGTCAGCCCCAACTTCAGACACGCCCTCTGTCAAGCGTTGAAGCTGAAGCCTCGTGTGAATGGGGCGTTAGTTAATAGCCTCAGCCATAGATAATCATGTGTGCGTGGGTACTCGAAACTTTAAACTAGCACACAGTTGGCGTAACTTTGTTTAGTTGCGGCAGTTTTGTTCCGTGCAGAAATGCGGTATTGAGAAGCCTTTACGATTAATTAACCATGATGAATTAAAGTGTGGTTAATAGTGAAATCGTTCGTTGTATCCCTATATCCACTCAGGTTAGATGTGAAAATAAAGTGCTTAGATATTTAACTGATTTTCTTTGGAGATTTGGACTTATTAAATGGACTTATGGACTTATTAAATTTGTTACATTTTTTTTGTTGTGAACTGTGAAACTAAACTAGTGTAAACTCCCAATACAGAGCTTCCAGAAATCCACTTCTTTCGTTTTTCCAGGCTTGAGTTGTTTTACTGCAATGCAGCATGACTTCTGCTTATCTGCTCTTCCATGCACATAATCTTGTATCTTGTACAGTATTTTTGCCCAATATAATTAGGCCCAAATATGCAAAAATATACTATAAAAATAGTCCAGCTCCATCAAAACGACCTAGACTGCATTATAAGCTGCTCAGTTGTTGTATAATGCAGAAATTTTGAGCGTTGCATGCATTCTGTTTTTTTTTCAGCTAATGAAACAGAAACATCTTCATATTGGTGAACAACAGCTTTTAATGTAATGTTTTCAGAGACGTTAACTTTTTTATTTCTCATTTATAGGTGTGAGGCCTCAGTGCCATGCCAGAGAAATCTCAAAGCATGGCTCATGACGTCCCAATAGGTGAAGGTAAGACACAGTTTGTCTTGTATAGAAAACGTGCAGTGAAAATTGTCACAATGATTGGAAGCATATGACTCATTGCTCATTACAACTTTGATGTGCTTTGGAATAGGGCTGGCTAGGCGATTTGGCCTAAAATCTAAATCTTGATTAATTGAACATTTTAACTTGATTACAATTAATGAATGATTATTTTATTTATTTATTTGATTTTTTGGTTGCCCTCATAGTTCACGGACAGGTTGTGTACAGTAAATATGCTCACATTCTACAAGTGAGAGATTTCTGAATAAAGGGTGTATTACTTGATTTTAAAATAATTGAAGCAAACACACAATATCTACTATCTTTATTATTTATTGAACATCAACGTTGAACAACTGAAATTGACACACATTGCCTAAAACCAACAGACACTTTTTTGTGACTGTTAAAATAAATGACTTGCACTTTTGGAAACAAAATAAATGATTTTCAATGTTTTTCATATTAAAAGAAAAATAAGCTGTATCTTTAGAAAATAAGCTGTATCTTTTCTAAACAAAATAACTTGTGTATATCTTGTAAATAATATTTTAACCAGTTCATCTTTTGTAAACAAATATTTGGATGTAAATAATAATTTTAATGTTATGGAAAATATGCTGTCTCAAGGCATCTCTGGCACAGTTTCCAATCATCGTCAATGTAGTGCAAAGTAAGGGCGTACTCACACTATGTACTGTACCTTGAACCAGGCTGAAGCACGCTTGTCCCCCTCTCGTCTCCCCAGATGACCCGCACTCACATTACATTCGGGCCTGGGCACGCTTACGTCACCGATGATGCGCTGTTCAGTAAGCGCTCTCGCTCAGCACAGTGGAGATGTCTTTAGTTATATCATTTTAGTTGTTTGATATGCAGTGACACACAGTCAAATATTACGCCGAACAGATCAGCCGCTTTTGACGCTCATAAAGAATCATAAAGTCCTCGTGCTGCAGGAATTAGGAGGTTTACTGAAGGTGCAGCTGTTGTGCAGTGAGGGGTTTGTGTCTTTAATAATCTACGACAGTTTGCGTTCATTGAACTGTAAGAATAATTTATAAATCCATATGAAACAGTCCCTTAAAAGTCACAGTCTTCAGTCCCAAGTGAACCGCGCTCAGGCACACCTCTTCCAACCGGGCGAGGGCCTGATTCAGAGCACTCACACTTCTCAAACGATCCAGGAAACGGGCCTGGGCACAGTTCGGACAGCATTGTGTGAGTACGCCCTTAGGCTCAAGAATGGGTTCATCGTCTTTCTTGGCCAAAGATTAGATGTGGCTGCAAAGTGGCCGGAGAAGTATAAATCAGCCTTAGCTGCGTTGATCACTGTAACCCACATGTAGTCGTGCATTTATACTTCTGCATGCTGTTTGTGTTGCTCTGCAATAACACTAGCTGGCAGGGGGGGTTTATGTTTGTCTGTGTCGAGTTTCTGTGCGTTTTTTTTTTTTTTTTTTACGCTACCTTAATGTACAAGTTCAGTAGCTTAAACTTGCTCATTTAGTGGCAGGAGCCAGTGGACCTACAACCACTTTATTCTTAAAGTAATGTAACACCCCTACTCTTTGCGAGAAGCAGTGGTGTAAAGTAATTGAGTAAATGGACTTCGTTACTTTACTTAAGTATTTTTTTGGCTACTTTGTACTTGTACTGAGTATCAAAAATATAAGCAACTTTTACTCTTTACTTGACTACATTTTTGATTGAATATATGTACTCTTTACTCCACTACATTTGAACGGATGCTTACCGTTACTCATTACATTGTGATTGTGCGCGACAAGTCGGCATCTTCATCAACCACGGCTAATTTGTTGGGCGGATGAGACGATATCGCCATCTGCAGGGTGCTGAAGGTACTGTATGCTATTAATGGGCTAAATCACGTAAATGTGAATTAGCAGCTTGTCTAATACCAGGTGTTTAATTAGCGACATGGCTGCAGCCAGTGATGAAGCTGAAGCCGGCACATCAAGCAATGCCAGCACTGATGATCATCCATGGCCTTATCTGAAAGAAATGATTTCATTTGCCGATATACAGAATGGCTCTTACAGGATGCAGTGTCTACTTTGTTTGCCACGAACCACGAAAATAAGTGCTTTTAAGAATTTTTCTTCAAATTTAAAAAAACACATTGAGGTAAGAGTCTATTTAATGTGAGTTTAGTCAAATTATGTCTGACTTTACAATGGTATTGTAAGTATAATGTTACCAAAAATTAATGCAGTTACTGATATGGCAAAAACCACTGCGACATGACTATATTTTAGCTTATTTTATTTTTTTGTGCAATGTGAATAAATGTATCACTAAAATTATACATTTTGCATCAAGTGCATTTAGCTGTGAGTTTGTGTTTTATTACATTCAGTATGAGTAAAATACTTAAGTTCTTTTAAAATCGGATACTTTAATACTTTTACTCAAGTCTTATTTGAATTGGTGACTTGTAACTTGTAATGGAGTAATTTCTACAGTAAGGTATCTGTACTTTTACTCAAGTATGGTTTTCAGGTACTCTTTACACCTCTGGCGAGAAGTGCCATGGGACTTTTAATGACCACATAGAACCGAAAGACAGTCATTAGGACTCACACAGACCACAGGTTGAGCGCCTCCTGCTGGCCTCACTAACAGCACTTCCAACAGCATCTTAGTTTGTGGTCTCCCATCCAGGCACTGACCAGGCTCAGCCCTGCTTGGCTTCAGTGAGTAACCGGTCTTGGGCTGCAGGGTGATATGGCTGTGGCTAAAAGGATCAAGATACCCAATTACCACAACAGATTAACTCAAGTACTTTACTAAAGCATGGGTAAAATACACTGTAGTATTTACTATAAATGACTAGAGTTTTTTTTTTTAATCTGAGTGGATTTCAGATGCTCAAAGTCTCAGTTTTTACATTTAATTGAAAATGTTGTTTTCAAGTTTTGCATGAAGATAGTTGGGGCATAGAACACCCTTGCAACCACTGTATACCTTTGCAACTGCATAAAAGCCAGGACATTACACTGACTGAGTCCAGTGAACTAAAAACCTGCTGGTCACCCCAAGTTAAGCTGTTCTAGCAGCTAATAATCAATGTATAATAATCAACACTTCTACATTTTAGACACTTTAAGAATAACTCCAGAGAAATGGAAAGTAGGCCTGTCTAGTGCAACTTTTCCCAGGACATTATTTTAATTTAATTTATATAAAAATACATGAATTGAAACAGCTATGAAAATCAATACAGATGCTTTCATTTATACTAAAACAGTAGATTTTTGTCCGGGCCTGTTTTGTCAGGACTTTCAAACAAACACCGGTGAGAGAATGTCAAAATCCAGATCTGGTTAATTTTTGGCTTGTTTTTAGGATTGTGCTGCCCCCTGTTGAACACCATCAGATCTGAGAGATGCTGTTTCTATAACCAGCGTAATCTAAAGGGCTTTTTGATCATTTGTTCCTTTCAAATTTTCAAACTGGGGCAAAAGTTCATTTGTTATACTTTAAAGTTTCAAATACTTAAAAACTGCCCACATCCAAAGTATAGTAAAATACTATAGATTTTTTGAACCATACTATATTAAAGTACTTGTGGTAATACATCAACTAACAACTATTAACAAATTTCTCAATGTGCCTTTTTTCTAAACAACTTTAGGGTGTATTATGCTACTGTACCACAGTTTACTGTAGTAAAACAAACATATACTACAGTATTTCTAACAGTTTTTCAGTTGACTAGAGTTAATGCTACAGTTCATTTGTTAATTTTCCTTTGGCGTAGTCTCTATTTCAGAGGTCGCCACAGCGGAATGGACCGCCAACTCACTACTGGGAAACACCTATACACACTCTCATTCACACACACACTCATACACTATGGACAATTTAGTTTATCCATTTCCCTTGTGGGGCATGTCTTTGAACTGTGGAGGAAACCGGAGGAAACCCACGTGAACACAGGAAGAACATACAAACACCACACAGAAAAGCCTACTGGCCCACCCGGGTTGAACCAGGGACCTTCTTGCTGTAAGGCAACAGTGCTAACCACTGAGCCACCAGTTTTGTATCAATTGTGTGATCGTGACTCTGCCTGTGTTTCTTTTTACTAGGTTTTCACCTGCCAGGTTTATTAAGGAACGTTTGTGTTTGAGGCTCACCGTATGGCCAATTCCATGTACTGAACACTAGTTATTCAGCTATGCCTAGGTTACGGTATATGCTCATTTTTGACTATATGGCACATTTAAACTAACCACTCTCTGTGCTTGGTTGTGTCTGGAAGGGCATCCTCTGCATAAAACATACGGCAGTGTAATTGGTGGTTAACTCCTGTGTGGCGACTAAGCTGAAGGAAAGTGAGTGAGCAAGTGGCACCTTTAAACTATGAAAGGAAAGGTTATGCACATAAATATTTAAAAAAAAAAACAGCCCTCAAAGCACACACACACACACACACACAGAGAGAGAGAGTGAGACCATAAAGGTAATCAGAACGTTAAATAAAAGTAGTGAATATTGCAGAAGTGGATGTTTTAAGCTGTGAGCTGCAGAGAGTGTGCTCGCCTGGGGCTGTTTTTAAAGTAGCTAAATGGATTAACCGAATGGATTATCTGGAGGTGAATGAAGAGAGCTTACACACAGTCTGCTCTGGTTAGTGTGAAGCTGAAGCTTTCACATGTTACATGGCTCTTTCATAGGCCATTTTTGTATTTTTCCACCAACCATTGATTAAAGTTTACATGAATTAAGGTGAGACATGAACGTACTGGTGTGAAAGGTGTTCTGTCTGTGAACTTAGCATGTTATGAGCTCCACCTTATGCATCATCCTAGTCTTTGTTTGTGTTCTTTTCCAAAGCAGTGATCGGTTTTTCTCATGGGAGGTCCTTGTGACACAAAACACACATGCACACAGCAAGTGTTACGCAACAGTACAGTGTAGTATCATTAGTGTTATGTTTTCTAATACACACATAAGTTGTCTTAATGAGTTCTTATGGGAATTGGACGTTGTGCTGTTGTTATATACAGTGTGTGTGTGTTTGTGTGCTATAGCTGTCGCTTTTGCACAGCTGAGCCGTGAGTGATGTGTTGTTGTCTATTCTGATAGGGGGCGGGACAATGCTGCCTCTAAACTGCATTAAATCACTGTATCGCTCTACAGATAACCTACCAGAGAGTCAACACTGTAAGGTGGATTCTCTTCTGTCAAGTGATTTATCAACTGCATGGCTGGAGATGGTGTTTGTCTTTAATACAATAATCAGGATTTTCCACTTATTTAGTCGTGTGCACCTGAGCATCTTGAAACTCCTCATTTCGAAGAGTGGAAATCTTACATGAAGGTGTGTTTCTTATTTTTAAACTTGTAGATTTGACTTAACTAGATTGTGTTTCAACTGTATCCTGTTTACATTTCAGATTCAAAATTGACAGCATATGATTATATGGCTGTACAAAATTGTATTGGATGAAATGATATTTACATACACTTAATTATATGGCAGTTATTTTTAGTTCATTTTGACATTTCATTTTTTACACATGTATTTGAGTTATTGAAGTTCGTTCAAATGTATTGTTGAGATAGATGAAAGCATTGAGCGAATAGCTTTAGAAAAAGGTTGCATATTACTCTCATATTCCATTTTGTTATAGTAACTATCAGAAAATGTATTGTCATTATCAGCTCGTGTAGTCATATGCTAGATATTCATATAGTCATAGTCGAATTGGAACATTCATAAATATCCGGTCTTCTGGTTTTCATTTTTAATGTGGGTCAAAAGTGGCTTTATTACTATGTACTTGCACCAGAACATAAGTACTAGTTATTATGTTCATATAGTATTGCCTAAACCTTCTGGTGCACTTGAAGTGGGATACAGGTAGAGTTATGGACAGGTCTGGGGGTATAGCTAGTTTTTAGGTTGTCTAACGGTAAGAGATGGATCAACAGTGTAATCAGAAATGTATTTACTTACAGATGTATTTACACACATATCTTTTGTTTAAATACTAGTACAATGTAAAAACATACTAAATTATTGATTTAAATGTAAGTACTTAGTAATTAAGGCCACTTAATATAAAGTGGGATTTTAACGTGTACCTTATGTCATCAGTGGCTGATTGCCCCAAGGGAAGGGTGGGGGAGGGAATGCGGTGTTTGAAGCCTCTGTTTCTAATGTCAAAATGTCATTTTAGAGTACTTTTAAAGGGGTTGGACAACTGAAACACTGGCCAAAAAAGTGTTGGAGGTTTCATGGCTAAATTTGAGCAGTCTGGTGGCCAGTCTTTATTGATTAAACATTCCACCAGTAAGAGCAGAGTGTGAATTATTTAATTTAATTGGAGTAATAGCACTGTTTTGCTTAAAATATTGAAAACATAAAACATATCAGTGTTAAAAAGAAAAAAGATTGTTGGTGTGTGTCTTGCTGGCACCTCTGTGACCAAGACAGTAAGTTTTTGTTTTGTATCAAGAGCAGGGTTGTGCTACCATACCACTATATAGGACAAACCACATCCAACAGGAGTAACTGTGAACACAAGAGGAGGCTGTCTGAAAGGGATGTCCGGGTGCTAACTCGGATTATATCCAAAAAACATAAAACCACAGCTGCCCAACTCGCTGCAGAATTAAATGTGCACCTCAACTTTCCTTTTTCCACCAAAACTGTTCGTTGGGAGCTCCACAGGGTCAATATACATGACTGGGCTGCTATGGTCACTTGTGCCAATGGCAAAAGTTGGTTCAATGGTGCCAGCAGCCAAAATGGTGGACAATGTGAAACATCTATTGTTCTTTGATGACTTCAGCTTCATGGTGTTTGCCACATCTGGGAGAGTTACGGTGTGAAGAAGCCCCAAAGACGAGCACCACCAAGACTGTTGCATGGCTAGAGTGAAGAATGGGGGTGGATTTATGATGATTTGGGCCACAATATCATGGGACTCCCTAGACTCAATGCTTGTGCAAGATGGGCTTGTCACTGCCAAGGACTACCGAACCAATCTGCAGGACCATGTGCTAAATATGATTTAAATATTATTGAGCCGTTTCCCAGTACTGGGTTACAGCTGGAAGGGCATCCGTTGTGTAAAACATATGCTGGATAAGTTGGCGGTTCATTCCACTGTGGCGACTCCTGATAAATAAAGAAACTAAGCCGAAGGAAAATGATTGAATGAATATTATTGAGCCACTTTGGGCTGTTTTGGAAGAGCAAGTCAGGAAATCTGTCATTCCCAAGACAAATTGATAATGTTTTGGCCACAAAAGGAGGTCCTACACCATACTAAGGAATTATTGTGCTCTAAAACCAGACGTTTGAGTTTCATTGTCCAACCCCTGTATGTCTTGCACAATCTATCAGTGTCCAAAACCTTGTTGCCAATTCAACAATTTGTATTAGAAGACCAGATATTTAATGTAAAAAATTTATTAGTGCTGGGCCGTTATCGGCGTTAATGTGCTGCATTAACGCAAGACTCTTATCGCGCGATAAAAAAATATTGCCGTTAATCTATTCTCAAAGTTGGGCTGGGAGCTGGGTTTATTCTACGCAAGCTATGATGACTTTTACCTTGATATTTTAGCGCGGATGTATACCTGACCGGTGAGCCGTCTGACAAAACAGTGCCCTTCTGAATCAAATCAGCAGGATGCCTGACTTTAACTGCAGTTCGGCAGTTTCACTTTAACTCATGAACATTTCATTTATACGTCATGACAAACTGGGGTATTAGACGCAAATAAATGAGTAAGGACTGGTGAGTGTTATGGAATTTAATAACGCAGGCCAAATGAAAAAAAAAAACTTCCGCATTTCACGATGTGTGTGTGTTTGTGCGTGCGTCTGTGTGTGTGTGTGTGTGTGTGTGCGCGGTCCCTTACTGACAGCCACCTGTGTGGATCTTGTCGCAAAATATGGTGAAAAGTCCTACATGACATAAATAGGTAATAGTAATAGGTAGTAATAATAGATAATAGGTATAAATGTATTTTAACAGTAATATACTGTTAATTTAAACTATGGAGGTAGACTGTAAAAAAACAGTAGATTGCTGGCAACCACAGCTGCCAGTAGTTTACCGTAAAATCAAGGAAAAAACAGTATATTACTGTAAAACCTGACGCAAATTTCTTTGTTGTGGAGGAGAGTAGAGCCAGTGTTTGAGTCAAAGATGAACAATGAGCTGCTGATGTTATTCTGCATGTTTCTTTACTTAAAGACAGTGGCTGTTTAGTTGCTGATGCAGTAAGAATCTCTCTGTGTTAATTCCAGCTTTACATGTTTGTGTGCTGCTGTGAAATTTAAGACATTTGGGTTAAACTGAACTTTTCTAATTAACTAAAATAAGTTATCATTATAAGTATGCTTCACATTACTTCATAATCTCATACAGCAGTTGGCCAATTTGAGGCAGTCGCTTTCAATGAACAAAATTAATTCACTTGAGTATTGTGTATATCAATGTAGTCCATGTATTTTTACAGCAACATACAGTAAAATAACAGTACATTGCTGGCAACTGCAGCTCCCAGCATTTTACTTTTAATTTACAGAGCAACAGCAAGATGCTGTTAGTTTAACAGTAACATGCTGGCAACCATGCTGCCAGTAACTTACTCTTTTTTTTTAACGGGGCAATTTTTAACAGTGCATGTAATATTCTGTGCAAATAGAGCTTAAGTGAAACACTGAAGAGAACAACAGTATTAATTGTTAGATTCGTCTGTGCTTATTTTTTAAATAAAATAAGTGTTCATAAACTACGAAGAAGTACTGTACAACAATAAGGTAAAAAGCATAATTTCAAACGTCAGCAGCAGTTTTCCTATGAAACATTATCATATTTTTTTTTCTTTGATCCTGTTGCAAAGTTCTTGTCTGTAGTAGTTTGCAAGTCAGCAACACAATTTAATTATTTGTATGTGCAAATTCAAAATTCAAATTTTTACACTTATGCAACGATTATATGCAAAAAAACTGGCAAATAATCCACCATCAAATAGCACTAACTGACAGAACACTAGTCAGTTATTGTTTAGTACATTAGAGGACATTACAGTTAATCACTAAGAACAGATGGCAACTCAAAAACCTATCAAATGCCACACTATATGTATGTGACTGTTTAATGCGTAGCAATCCTTGCTGTATGTATTCACTTTAGCTCCATCATAAGGGACAAACTAAAAACTGCGGGAAAGCATTTTTGGCTTTTTTTTAATCCCCACTTTACAACAATGACATAATTGGTTTCTAAATAAAAGAAAGGTGAGTAGCAATGCAACAAGCACAGTACTTTGCTGATCCCATTGATTAGTGGTATAGTGTATATGGATTTGAACATTTTAGATGCCCCTCTGCAAGACTTGAGGTCCTAGCAAATTGCCTGCTCTTCCTACACATAGGAATGACCTTGTTTATCTCTATATTCCAGTATAAACTGATTAAAAAAAGAAATATTGATAGTAATTAGGCATGGGCCGGTATAAGACTCTGACGGTATGATAACCTTGGATAAAAATATCATGTTTCATGGTATCACGGTATTGTGATTATTGCTTTAAATTTAATTCTTTTTAAATGTCTGGGTAAAAAACAAAAACTTTTTTTGCTTTTGAATACAGTGTATTTTATTTTGAGAAAGATTTCAAATATTTTGAAGCAGTACACGTCAGGCTGAATAATTGAAAGGAATTAGTTTCAAAAACACAAATTTCTTTACAATTTAAAACGGCATATTTGGATATCTTTTCTGCTGGAGATACTGTTGTCTTAAAAAAAAAATCTTAAATAAAAAAATCTTACACACCTTAGGAACAGTATTACAGAACATTTTGGCGGTATTAAAACCTTGACTTTGATATGATGACATAATTGTCTGTTAATAAACAAATGCCTTACTGCAAAACTAATGATTTTTACTTGTCCAGCCACACTTTTCAATCCATCTCAATCCAAAGAATTTTTAAATATTTGTACTTGAAATGAGAAAAATGTTTTTTAGTTATGCTTTAACCCTGTAATATTACAACAACCATTTTAGCTGTACAAACAGTTAAAGTCAGAATTATTAGCCCCCCCTTTGAATTTTTTTTCTTTTTTAAAAATTTCCCCAATGATGTTTAACAGAGCAAGGAAATTTTCACAGTAAGTCTGATAATGTTTTTTTCTTTTGAAGAAAGTCTTATTTCTTTTATTTAGGCTAGAATAAAAGCAGTTTTTATTTTTTTTAAAGCCATTTTAAGGTCAAAATTATTATCCCCTTTAAGCTATTTTTTTTCCGATAGTCTACAGAACAAACCATCGTCATACAGTAACTTGCCTAATTACCCTAACCTGCCTAGTTAACCTAATTAACCTAATTAAGCCTTTAAATGTCACTTTAAGCTGTATAAAAGTGTCTTGAAAAATATCTAGTCTAATATTATTTACTGTCATCATGACAAAGATAAAATAAATCAGTTATTAGAGATGAGTTATTAAAACTATTATGATTAGAAATGTGTTGAAAAAAATCTTCTCTCTGTTAAACAAAAATTGGGGGAAAAAATAAACAGGGGGGCTAATAATTCAGGGGGGCTAATAATTCTGACTTCAACTGTATATACTGTAAATCTGCACACATTTTTTTTTCTCTCTTAGACCACACTTTCACAACTAACAGATCCTATTGTTCAATCTATTAGATTTAGTATTAAACTGACAATAAAATCCCTCAACTTGCAACGTAGATGAAGAGGAGGGGGAGAGGGGTGTTGTCTGCTAATGCGATCACTGTGTTTTTGTACCAGTTCAATACAAAACCAATTAAAAAAAACATCCCATATCATCTTTCTATACCGCATAGAAATAATCACAGACACATGCTCCTTTAAACACAATTCATTAAAAAACTAAATTCAATTCAGTTCATCTTTATTTCTATAGTGCTTTTACATTGTAGATTTTTGTATTACAGGGATTATACTTATTAGTCTTTTGATCAGATACTTTAAGTGTCTGTTTATAAACTGATTTAGCACTGTACTGGCGTGTGACCAACTAGTAAGACTTATAAAATATATAACTTATAAAATGAAAAAAAAATCATAGAATGCATATTATGTGTATTTTTTTTCTCACATAATTATTACGTGAATTAAGCTTAGGTCTTAGGTCTAGGCTTCTCAATGTGCTACTAAAATACTAAAGTTCAACTGTGATTGATTTTGTAAGCACTATGTCCAATTTCCTGCTGCGAAGCAGTTCAAAAGAAAGATTTAATTATGAATTTGACATGCTGGTTGGCATGTACTGGCAGGTTTGTTGGGATGCTCAAACAAACAGACTGATGTTGTCATCAACTTTTATTTTGACATTACTGGCAGCATGTGTGCTATGATGAGTGAAAAACGTATGTGCTGGCTCCAGAGAGTACAAAATACAATAGCATACTTTACAAAGGCAATGTACAGTACGTTTAAATGCAATCTATACATAAAGAGACAATAAATATGTCATCAGTGTCTAATCAATTTCTCATCTATGACATCGCTTTTTCCAGAAATGAGTCTACAAATTGTTTACTTGTATAATAGATGTCTCTGTGTATTATACAAGATTTTTTTTCAATACAAATAGATCTCATCTTTTGCAAATTTCAATGACCAAAATGCCACAGTATGTCACTGAATTTGGCATGTGAGACACAGGGTTTACCTGTCATGAGTTAAAAGCAAGCTTTCCACATACTAACCTTTCTCTGAACCCAATGGGATAAAAGACAAACATCACTGATGACCTATTACTAGCTTTGAATCAGCTAGCTGTCCCTTGGTTATAAATGGCATGAAGACTTTGTGTGGGTGGAGTTCCCTCTAAGGCCACAGGTCTTGGTCAGTTCTGTCCATAAAT
This sequence comes from Danio kyathit, assembly GCA_903798195.1. NCBI lineage: Eukaryota > Metazoa > Chordata > Actinopteri > Cypriniformes > Danionidae > Danio > Danio kyathit. The sequence continues at coordinate 4,776,493 of LR812538.1, read as the reverse complement.
GTCTATGGCTACTAAAATTGTCAATAATGAAGTCAGTATACGTAAAAAAAAGTCAAATGGTTTGAATTACCATAACTTACTGGGTTTTTAGCATAGCAATTGATTAAAATATGGTAATAAATGGATACTTCTACCAATTTGTTTTCAAAATGTACTATTTTGTGTTTAACAACACAACAGCAAAAAAGAAGTGCAAATAAATGTGGAAAATTTTGAGGGTGAATGAATTAAAAATTTTGGTTCGACTGTGCCTTAAATTCATAGTCTCAAAATGAAATTCTGTTATGGTTTTATTGATTTATTTTATTTAGACTTATAAATTGTTATTTATGCTAAGAGAAATGCTGGTTCTTCTCTATACTGAAAAGTTCATTAGGTAACCCAAAATTGCTGAATGAAAAATTTTTCAGGGATTGCAAGGAGCTATTTGCAAAAAACAAAACACACTGTATGCAAAATATGAAAAAACACACTACAATATGCAAAAACACACTGCAAAAAATGCTTTTCTTACCTAGAGGTTTTGTCTTGCTTCTTGTATCTACAAATATATATATAATCTACAAATTCTTAAATCAAGAAGCAATTTCCAAGTAAATAAGAAGTAAAAAATCTATTGTCTTGTTTTGAGAAATGTGTCAAAATTGAGTGAGTTTTTCCTTAAAACAAGCAAAATAAGCTGCCAGTGGGGTAAGCAAATTAATCTTGTTTTTAATTTATAATAAGATTATTTTGCTTACCCCTTTGGCAGATTATTTTGCTTGTTTTAAAGAAAAGTTTACTTGATTTTGGTATATTATTTCTTAAACCAAGACAATAAGTTTTGCTTGTCTAGAAAATACTTCTTGATTTAAGAATATTTAGATATTCAGACTAGAAACAAGACAAATAAATCTAAGTAAGAAAACCATTTTTTGCAGTGCACTGCAAAAAACTCCTTTCTTACTTAGAGTTTCTGTCTTGTTTCTAATCCAAAGATCTACAGACCTGCTTTGAGGAAGGCATTGTGCTGAAACATCTGTTTTGAATCCCCCAAGTATGTAAAACAAAGCTATACAAAGTTATTATTTAATGAGTGTGAATCATGACCTTCTGAATAATAATCCAAATATCTAAAAATCTTTAAATCGAGAAGCGTTTTCTAGACAAGTTAAAAATATGTTCTTGATTTCAGGAACAATATGTCAATTTTCCATAAAACAAGCAAAATAATAAATGATTTCTTAAAACAAGACATTTCTTGTTTGTCTAAAAAAATGCTTCCTGATTTAAGAATTTTTAGATATTTGGACAGAAAATCTAAGTAAGAAAAGCATTTCTGCAGTGAAACATTTGTAGTTCTTTCTTGCCTAACATCCTTCAGGTTCAAAATAGAAGTACTTGGATTTGGATCACCAGCCAGAGATGTCAATCATTAATAATATAAAAACAAATGTACAAAAATCACAAATGTAGTTTAGCCATATTGTTTGTTTTGATTACATTGCGCCCTTGTTCATTTGTAATCCTAGTCTGTTTCCATAGATTAATATTTTTTCACATGCATGATGTCATTGACCACCCAGCAGTGGTTTGGAGATATAGAGGTGAAAGTCCAGCAACTGCAAATGGGATGGTCTGGCAAAGGACGCCAGTGCTGTTTGAAAGTGTTTACTTTCAATGTTATCATATGGAAATGAAAGCAGAAAATGAGCTTCCACCGTCTGTCCTTGTGTTGACATCAGCGTATTCTCTTTTACAAGTTTAAAGGTAGATGGGACTCAAAGACTCTGAGCAAGTATGAGTTTATAGATTGTCTGTCTTTTGAATGTTTTTAATGCTTCGTTTGGAGCTGCAAATGCTGACATTTCATGTGAAACTCTTCATAGCACTTTTCGTTAGGATGAATGGGGTACATATTGACAATGTTATATACATAGACTGTAAGAAATTGAGGGTATTTTAAGGTTACATTTTTATTGTAATTTCTTTATTTACACACATAGTTTCCTCTGTTATAGACCTGTATATACAGACTTATACAGTACTTGTTCATGTAATAACTGTTTGTTTTTGTCCTTGCAAATCTGTTGTGTAGTAGTAATCACTATTGTTGTGCGACTGTTCCCTGGCTGGTCAGAGTCCATGTTGATGTGTTTTATATTATTAATTAATTACGTTAAGGCACGCTTAAAACTCTTAGTTCATCGACAGGCAGAATGTTCAAAAGGAGCATGTTTACAGTTTTCCAATCAGGGCTGCAAGAAATTGAATAAGTCTGATATTGCAATATTTTATTTTTCTGCAATAAATATTGCAATATGATTACAGTTACAAAAGATAGTTTAAACGGCACTATTTGACAGTTTTCTGGAGAGTCTAAAGAATTATTTTGCTTGCTAACTACTTGCTGCTTGTTCTAACTACACAGATTTTTGGGGGGGACAACCTAATTGTTTTATGTTCAATACACTTCAATTTGTAAAAACAATTAAGTTAACTTAATCAATTTGGGTTGGGACAACAAGAAGGAATTGTGTGGAACCTAGCATTTTTTACTGTGATTATTCAGGCACAAAACCTGAATAATCACAATTCAAAAATGCTTTTCTTACTTTGCTTTGTCTTGTTTCCAGTTTAAATATATAAAAGAAAAGAAAAATTCTTAGATCAAGTAAAACCTCTCATGTTCATATTTGACATTATAACCTGTTGACAGGACCAAATTAGTGATTATTTGATTTAGGGGTCAAACTTTATTCTTTTTCTGCTGAATTATGTGAGTTTGAGCAGTCAATTTCATCTCACTGTTATCCTTTCAGCCAAAGCAACAGATGGAGTCCATGCACAAAAAAACTAAATGTAAACAGAGAGACACAGATGTCATTTTTCAATGAAAGCACATGAAAGAAACTACTGATAAATGAAACCAGATAATTACATAGTTTCAATCAAATATTTTGTCTAAATTCTTCAAGCAGTCTCGCATTTTCAACATTTACGTATTGGAAACGAACTACATTTGGGATTTATTACACTTGATGCAGTCTGAAATTGAGGTTTGAGATGGAATAGATTTTTAATGTCAGATGTGTACGCATTTTGGTCATGTTTATAGTGTGTTGTTGTTGGTGTTGCTGTTTATTAGTCGTCATAATCTCCTGTAATTCCTGACTTCCAGCACCTGTGACCATGTGATCCGTGAAGTGTTATGTCACACACCTCAGGTCAAGCGATTGAGAAAATAAGAAACTGTACATTCTGCTATAATTATAATGTTACAGAGGTATAAACATACAGTGGTCCCTCATTATTTGCAGGAGTTACGTTCTAAAAATAACTTGCGATTAGGCGAAATTTGCGAAGTAGTGAGCTTTATTTTTTACAATTATTATAGATGTTTTAAGGCTGTAAAACCCCTCACTACACACTTTATACACTTTTCTCAGACAGCCATTAACATTTTCACACTTTCTCCCTTAATTGTTTAAACACTCTCAAAGTTTAAATTTCATAGAAAAATAAGTCCAGTATTATAAAATGAAATCCAAAGATCAAAACCATTTGATCTTCAATTAATTTATTCCGTAATGACGCCCTACAACTGCGTAACTTCTACCTTCCTTTAGCATGTCGAGAAGTTCAACATTTTGTGCGATGGTTAGCATCTACCTCTACCTTTTGGGTGCTGACACAGGTGCCTTTAATGGTAAAGAACGTTTAATCACCTATATGGGAGAAAACCTGCAAACATAGAGTCCAGCACTTCAGAATCACACTGCTAGCGATTGAAGATTTATGTAGATTTGGCAAGCTGAACGCATTCTGTACTGTACAGGAGACGTGACATGGAGGAGATTGATTGACAGTGGTCTACAGCCAGTCAGGACGCAGAACACAAAGCGCTAATCAGGAAGCAGAACACAATGTGCTGTAGAAAAAAAACATGTCAAATTACACTAAAAAATCTGCGAAACTGTGAGGCGGCAAAAAGTGAACCATGTTATAGCGAGGGATCACAATATACATAATCACCCAGGAATCTAAGTTAGACATTAATAGATACCAAACATGGTATGCATGTGACCTTGATTAACTATAGTAATGAAAGTTAAAACATTAATTAAAAGAATTTACATAAACAATGCAAAAGTCTGTACTTTAGTGTTTAGTCTATGCTTTTTAAAAAGTTTATACTATAAAACATCTTATTATTGATTATATGGGAAAACTGAATTCATTTAACTGGTTGCACATACAGTACAGTGGGGGAAATAAATATTCAACACATCACTATTTTTTCAGAAAACATATTTTTAAAGCTGCAGATAACTTAAAAGGTTCACCAGGTAGTTATAACAACCAGAGAAATACATAGTGAAAATAAAACAAACCTAATTAGTTTACAAATTATGCCGAAATTATTACAAATTATTCAGACTGCATGATTTTAGCGACAGGTTTTGAGAAATCGCCAACAAATGCCTGAAATCACAGGCAAATCGGTGCTCGTTCACGCGAGTAACAATCACACAGTATGAACTATCAAAGACGCAATCTGAGAGAATCGCCGATGAGTCGCCGATGCCCGTGAGATATTTGGCATGCTAAATATCTGGAGCTGTTGGCGATTCAAAACATGTGCTGTGAAATGTGCTCTGATTGAAAATAACATCAACGATCACCTACAACCAATGAGAGGGAAGCATTCACTACTGGGTACCTGCAGGCCAGCGGGAGGTTGGGGGAGAAGTTAAAAGTGCTTGTTTTCAGTTTATTTGGACCCAAGAAATTGAGGAAAAACTCCTGGAAATTTGGCAGGAGCACCGTGTCTGTTTGACGTGTCATCTGATCAATATCACAATCAGGTCGAAAAATTTAAAAAGTTTAAGAGAAATTGCTCTCTTCAAAGCCAGGTGAGCAAAATAAGTACATTTTCTACCCCACTAAAGGCATCTTTCTCATTACGTAGTTAATAACAAGATATTTATTACATGACCTCACGTTGTTTCCATGTCTTCTCACATGTGTTTGGTTGTGAAACGTAGTTTGGACGAAGTTGTCGGCGATTCTTCCTATTTTAAAGTCATGCAGTGTGATCCACCCTGTCGACGATACATCTTGCAGTGTAAACAAAGCACCGACGGAACGATACCCCAGATAGTCATGGAGTGTGAAAACATCCGTGACACGACTACTTTGAAAATCATGCAGTCTGAACTTGGCATTAAGTTGTGTGTAATTAAATGAAATCACACTGGAAAAAAGTATTGAACACATGAAGGAAGGAAGGTGTAGAAATGCATTGAAAACTCAGACAGCAGCTGAAATCTCATTTCAGCAAGACAATGAATTTTCACCAGATATTTCCTGCACTGTATATCAAGTAAAGGGAGAATTTGTGTATTTCCAAGTAAGTTTAGAGTTAATATCAACGTTCAACATTTTCTGTGTTGCCATGGTGACCTGGGCCTGGTTCTGCCTGGGTGCTGGTTTGTGATTTGGGGGTAGTCCTGTGGTACTTTGTTTGTTGGTTAAGTGAGGGGTATTTGTGGATTATATGTTTCATTCATTCATTTTCTTTTCGGCTTAGTCTCTTTATTAATCAGGGGTCGCCACAGCGGAATAAACCGCCAACTTATCCAGCATATGTTTTACGCAGCGGATGCCCTTCCAGCTGCAACCCATCTCTGGGAAACATCCATACACACTCATTCACACGCATACACTTCGGACAATTTAGCCTACCCAATTCACCGGTACCGCATGTCTTTGAACTGTGGGGGAAACCGGAGCACCCGGAGAAAACCCAGGCAAACAGCCGAGGCTCGAACCAGCCACCTTCTTGCTGTGAGGCGACAGCACTACCAACTGCGCCACCACATCACCTTAGATTATATGTTATATATATAACAAGTAGTTGCATCTTAACCTTGCCTTCTTTCAGTGTGTGATAAACGCATTGTGATGTGCAGAAAAATGACTCTCGTTTTACCTTCCCTTTTTACTGTTTCTTTTTTAGAATCACCTCGATTGTCCATCGCCTCTCTTGGCAGTAATGACCGCTCCTCCATTACTACGCTGTCTGATTGCTCTGACTTCACAGACGTCCAGAGGCCCATAAGCGTAGTCTCCAACATATCATCTGGGTCCGGTTCCTCTCGGGACGACATTCCCTTGTCAGGTGTTGTGTCCACTGCTGTACCAATCGAGGACAATGTGGATCTAGAGCTGACACCTGCTGCCAATCCGACTGAACCTAAGCTCACCCAAACATCCAGTCACTTCCTCCAGCAAAACAGCAGCAACACTGTTAACAACAATACCAGTTTCTCTCCATTTGCTGCCAACACCATGGCACCCAACCCTGAGCTCACCTACTTGGACCGTGTGATCATGGAGATCATTGAGACCGAGCGGATGTATGTGAGAGATCTGCGGAGTATTGTAGAGGTAAGCATAAGTCTTAACCTTTCAAATCTTTCCCCCCAAAAACATTATTTACATTATATGCTTAATCAATCAATCAATCATATATCAATTCACATATTTTTAATAAATAAAAACATACATTATTATAGACAAGTAAGTAGATGATTGATTGGTTATTATCTCAACACACGGACTTAAAACTGATTTATAGACTGTTCTTAAAACACTGAACACAATGTATCGGTCAGTTTGTGTGTAGTATATCAGTGGACACTGTGGATAAAGTACATTACTGTTGTCTTGATCTGCAGTCCATCATTAATGATTTTCATTTATAGCTTTGTAGATAATGGTTGTTGTGGTTTGTCTCACAGTGTAGATTAGCATGTAGGTGTAAATGACTTTTAACATGCATGCCATAGGTTCACCCTTTCTGTTGCTCACAAAACAGTGATTTCCTCTCAGGCATGCCATAGATTGTCACTTTAACATTGTGTTGGGGATCAATTGTTTTTAGTAATTTTTATAAAATAAGTGTGCTATAAAGTTCAGAGAAAGAAAGGAAGAGGTGCATCTTGACTGAGTACTGAATACTTTATTTTCACCCTAATACCAATAAGCCAACTATCACTGTGCTATGCTTCTATACCCAGCTAGAAAAATTCATGTGGCTCAAATCCGGCCCACACCCGACACATACATCTGGACCACATACTGAATGGAATGATGGCTCTAGGGCCATCCGCTCTTGTTTGTCAGATCTGGGCCACAAATAAGCCAAAGCAATACCACATATCAGCCATAACTCAACCAAATGAACCAGAACTGACCCTATTCTGGGCCACAATTTGCTTTTATTCTGGCCCAGATCTGGCCTACACCTTACACTTACTGGGTGTGGCAAAGTACAAAAATCCCAGCATGCATTGCAGTATGAATACATTCTATAGCTTATTGATGCTACAGTTTTCATGATTTGCTTTTGATTCTGCTGTTTATGTTGACGTTGTTGATTTTGTCACTTTTAGTCTCCTGTTTGTGAGTTTTGTTCATTTGTTAATTGTCACCGTTGTTGAGGTTCATACGCTGATTATTGATGTCTCTGTGAGCAGAAGTTGAACCATAGAATTTTTTAGCTTATAAACCTTCATAATTCTGTGGCATGTGCAAGCATGTTATTACGTTACTTCTAATAATGGATTAAACAATGGTCAACATCAGTGAATTATATTATTTCATCACAGGTTGTGCCTCACTTCATTTTATTGTTTTTTTTTTTTTTTTTGTTTTTTTTTACTTGGCTTGTTTGCTGTAATGAATAAACTCTTCAAGCGAAGTTCTTAAAAGTTACAGCAGCCCAAAAGAAAATGTATATTAAGAGGTTCAGGGCTATGAGCCCAACTAAAGCAAACACTTTTCTTCATGATGGTGACTTTAGTCTATGTGGTCCACATATGTTTTAAGATAACTGGGCCACATTTGCCATATCTTCTCTGGGCCGCTTTAGGCTCACAGCCACATTAGCCAGAGCTAACTGTGCCAAATATTTGCCAAAAGTGGCCCACATTTGTTTAAGGATAATTGGGCCACATTTGCCATATCTTCTCTGGGACACATTAGGGTCACAGCCGCAATAGCCAGAGCTTACTGTGCCAAATATTTGCCAAAAGTGGCTCACATATGTCTTAAGATTACTGGGCCACATTTGCACCTACACATGTGAGCCACATTAGGTTTAGACCCAGATTACCCTTAAATGACTGTGCCACATTTTTGCCAACTGTGGTCCACATTTGTCCTCCGTCATTTGGACCAAATTTATCACCCCCCTCGTGCCAATGTGATCGTGCACACCAACACGCAAAACGGCAGGCGCAAAAGCGTCATTAAAAAAACGCCTCATGCTCGTTTTTTTGTTTTGACGCGCCGCCTCAAAACCTTCTCCACCAATCAGATTGGCTCTTTTGTTCACGTGCACAGAATGGCTGAAGTTACAGTAAACAGCATTTGGAGGCGCTCAAGTGCAAAACTGTCAATCCGAGCGCACACTGAAGAAGATGCCCAGAGGCGATATGAACGTGGAGCTCCTTATTGCACTGGTGAACAATAATCATTTCTTCATCGCTAGAGCTGGAGCTGCTACTTGAACCATCCATAACAACAAGCGTGTCAACTTTCTGTCGTCTTCTTCTGTGTTACAAGCGGGTGTCAGAAGCTTACAGTTGTGTAGCGCCATCTAACGTCAAGGAGTGATTTTGCATACTCTTCTGCTCAACGCCTATGAAAATCGATTGGGTTTGAATCTGGAAAAACGTCATGAAGAACGCTGACGATAAACGCAAACGAAAAGCGTCCCGGTGTGTACGAGCCTTTATGCTGCACAAAAACTAACAATGCATCAAGGTTAAAAACTCCAGTCCACAAGTACTTTTTATATTGAAAATACGTCATTTTGGGTTGTTTTTTACTAAATCAGTGACATCATTTATGAATTTAGCAATGAAAGAGGTAAAATCCTCAAATCTTATGCAAAAAATTATCTAATGCATCATCCTGAACATAACAAAAAATAGTAAATTTGAAAAGTGCAAACATGTTAGATAGTTTGTCTAAAAACAAATGGTGCATTGACTGTTGGTGATGTTAACAGCATAAGTTTATGTCATTGTATAAGATTAGCTTGTTCTATCTCATTTCAAAGTTGACCAGTGTGACTTCATGTAATTGTGTGTCTTATTGTATTTCATCCATCCATATATAAATGGTTGATAAATGTTTTTTGAAATATACATTTCAAAAAGTGTTTGATTACTTTGATTTAGATTACTAAGCATAATAAAAATGCACATCAGTCAGATACTTAAACTCCATCAGTCAGTCTGCTTAAACCCTGTCTCTTTCTTAGTAATCTGCAAGTTTGCATTCAGATCTGCCTCTATCCAATCAACAAATGATAGGTAGAATCAAGTCTCCGCGCCAACACAATACAGGAGAGAGAAAAAAATGCTGATACCTCCATTACGTTCCAGCTTTAGGCTTATTATGTCATTAGCAGGTTAGTTCAGGGCAGTGGAATCACAGTGGGTGTGTGGTTCAATCCATCAGGTTATATCAAATCTCATACTTCGTTTAATTCTCATTCTAATGCATTCACACTTGAAAGCATTTTTTCTTTAGATGTTAAAAACATTACTTATTACGACTTGTTAGCAGATAGACATGCACTGAACCGGGATTATCCATTATGTAACATCCGGTTTGACAATTGGATTGTGTTTAGTGAGTCATCTGAGTACAGCACAGTGTCACACAACTTTGAGTGAGATTACATGCATCACAGTAACTCAGTTTTTTGAACTAAAGACTGCATTTATATAGGTATATGCCTAAGATTTTTTGCATGTACTGTACTGTACAGATATACATTACTTTCTGTCTCTTAAGATACAAACAGAAAATATGTGAAATAAGAATATAATAATGAATTTTACTGACAAAGAACTACATTTTCAGAAGAGTAAAAGTGTTTAATGCAACATTAATGTCACCTTCCTTGGCATTAACCATAGATGTATACACTAGATATTGCATACGAACCCTGAACATGCGTTAATAGTGCCGCCATATTTGTACAGTGCTCTCAGGACAAAAGTCAATCAACCGCACTAGTCAAGACTAAAGCCAATGTGAAGATGCTGGTCTTTAGCACTGTGTACGGGTGTAATAACAAGCAAACAAAGAAAACAAAGCACAAAGGCATAACATTTCATAGGTAAGAATTTGTTTTTTTACATTTTTGTATGTTACGAATTTTTGTGCTAAACAAGTATTAATGATAATCGAATCGAATCGCTCCCTCCATTAGAATGAGAAGTTAAAGCAGGAGAGGGGGTGTGTTTCAGGACACAGATTAGGTCAAATTGAACAGGGAGGGAAGATAATACATTTCCATGCACACAAACTCTTTGTCAGCAATGCCCGTGTGATCACTTATTCATCGATGTAAAAAAAAGTGATGTAAAATTATAATTTTCGTAATTTAAATAAAATATTTGCATGATGACCACCGGGAAAACTCCCAATCATAGATATATGTGTATATCTTTGGCTCTGGATGGCTAGTCCTCCGCTACACCTTGGTCGCACATTAATTTTTAAAGGAGCGCAACCCTGTACTAAAATGGCAGCTCTATTGATGCATTTCATTCCAATAGACAACAATAGCAAAGGCGACATCTAATGTAAATATCAATAGGCATCAACACAGCTTGAATTGGTTTGGGGAGACTGTGCTGAAGTTTATAGAAAAAACAAGCGTGCAATAATATCAGGCCTTTTTCAGTTCACTTTAGAGATCTTCTTTAGATTTAGACTGTTATATATCAAAACCTGATATACAAACCTGATTTCATCAAGTAGGACATGTTTCTGGATAAACATCTATGTTGATCCTAGAACAACATTCCAATCAGCCAATCAGAATTAAGGGATACATTTACAGTTTAGGCTTATGGTTAGGTTTATTCATTTCTACATGATTGTTATCCAACTATTATTCCCCTCTGATTTTGAGAATAATTTACAGTTATGACAGGTTTTAGGGGTAGGGAATTGGTGTGGATTACATTTTCCAACAAAAATGAAATGTTAATCCAGGATTGCATCATACTTGGCAAAATCATGACATTTGTCATATATTTTCTTTCTGTCAAGCTGGTTCTATACTGAATCTGCAGTATTATGGTATGGAGTGGACTCTGTGGAGGCTCTCATCAGCTTATCTCTAAATATGGTTTCGCTGAATTAGCAGTGTGTTTGGGATCATTATCATGCTGAATAGTGAAATCATTAAAAGCATGTCTTAATGTAATATAAACTCTATATACTCAACAGTACTGGCAGAATTGCAGCCCCAAAATAGGACAGAGCCTCCACCATGTTTTACTGAAATCTTCAAGCACTTTTTAGGCAAAAATGTCAAATTTACTCACTCACACAAGTTTACCAAACCTTTATGAGTTTCTTTCGTCTGTTGAACACTAAAGAAGAGAAAGATAAAAATATATATGTTCATTAAAGTATCACTAAAGCAATAAATAGTTAGCTCTAAATAGTTATTTATAGTCATACATTTAATAAATATCTGTTTTATTACAATATAAGACAATTCACAGCATATTTAAAAAAAAATAAATAGAATACTAGCAGTTTACAGGTTAGGCTTTCATGATGTCCACATACATGGACATTTGGTTTTTCATCATTAAAAACTACATTTGATTCAAATTTTTAGTTTATAAAATACTAACATATTCAACAAATGCGATTTATCAGACCAGGTCACTTTCTTCCAGACATCAGATCTTGATGAACATCGTCCCATTTCTGTTTTCTTGACATTAATTTTTTAAAAAACATAATCTTGTTTTTTTACATGAAAAAAAAAAATCCATGGCCTGGTCTTTCATATATGACTCTGGTCACCACTGTAGTAGGTGGAGGTGATTGCTGAACTGTGATCCTGCAGTTTATGTAAACAACAGTTTTCTGCTCCCCTTTTAGCCAAAATTTTGGTCAATTTTGGAAATCCTAGAGACACTTTGTTGGAATGACCATATGCGAAAGCTTTGTTGAATATTAAAGACCTTAATGCAAAATGTGACACAGGCAAATTATGAGGTTAAGAGTGATGATCTTGGTTTGCTTGTAGTGTGTTTACAATATACTGTACTGCACAATGTAATCAGTGTAAGTAATAAAAACACCATCATGGTTATTAAAAAATATATATTTTAAAGTGCATTTAATTTACAGTTTCTTATTAAATTTGAATGAAATCAAAAGCGACATGTATATTTATATTCCACCATATTTAATTTCGTTTCGTAGATGTATAATTTTGGAAAAGCCCAACAAGCAAATAGTGTACATATCTGTATAAATATCAAGTGACCTCATGCAGGTAAGAATAAAGAACATACTCATTACACATTATACACATAAATCTTTGATTCAGTTTAAAAAAAGTAGAGATTTCTCACACTATAGATGTACAGTATTTCAAATGTAAGAATAATGATCACAGAAAATGAGGCAGAGGGTTGTGGTTACATGCTCTAAGTCTAGTTCATTTCAGTCATTTCAGTGGGATTATATTGAGGCTGCTGGAGTGAGGAGCTTCAACAGCTTTGTTGGGCAAAGAGAGATCTGAATGGTGTAATCCCTTAAGAATTAAAGGTATTAAAGACTTATATTAGAGATGGATACTCAAATATGCCCATCACAATAATCCATTCAGAGAAATATATTTTGAAGATGACATTTGAAGATTATTTTATTAATTAAATAATAATAATAATAATAATAAATATATATATATACACACACACACACACACACACACACACACACACACACACACACACACACACACACACACACACACACACACACACACTGCAAAAAGGGAACACTAAAATAACTCATCCTAGGTCTGAATTAATTAAATATTCTTATTAAGTACTTTGTTCACACAAGAAATTTGCAATAGAAGTGAAATGTATTAACCCATGGAGGTCTGTATTTGATATCACACTGAAAATTGAAGTGGAAAAACACATTACAAGCTGATCCAACATTGATGTAATCCTTAAAACAAGTCAAAATGAGGCTCAGTAGTGTGTGTGTGGCATTCATGTGCCTCTATGGCCTCCCTACAACGCCTGGGGATACTCCTGATGAGGTGGACAACTCCTGGACAGTCTATAGTGCAATGTGGCGTTGGTGGATGTCCCAGATGTGCTTAATTGGATTTATATCTGGGGAGCGGGCGGGCCAGTCCATAAATTCCTTTATTCTCTGAAGACCTCATCTCAGTACCTAATGGCCCTCCTAATGGATGTGTGGCCCTCCAAAGAAAATGCCATCCCACACCATTTCTGACCCACTGCCAAACTGATCATGCTGGAGAATGTTGGGATACGCAATAAAGGGTATCTTTTTCATGTTGAAACAAGTTTTTGTCTTGCATCAGTGGTGCTTGTCATTTCTATTTTAGAACCAGTTTATATTTCAGTGACGTCGCAGCAAAACAACACCATAAACTGCTATAGACAACTGTCTCCTCGGGTACAGACTATGTGCTTTATTCAGTGTTAAACGCTGATAATGTGAGCTTGAACACCTTTTTATGGGACATTTATTTCCATACTACTGAAAGCAGCAGCAGATAGTTCGCCTGTAATGAGCGGCTCTGCAACAGAGGTGAGGATCCAAATGCAGTAGTCGTGGTCACAGGCAAAGAGATTGGTGCAGGCAGCAATGCAACATAAACTTGGAACGGCAAGGAGATGTATATATAGTCCATATAGTCAGTCTTCATGAGCTACAGCTGTGTGTAAGTAATCAGCGGTGATCCGGAACTGGTGTGTGAGGGAGGTGCCTGATGGGAAATGTAGTGCAGTGAGGTGGCAGAATTGTTGTTCAGGTGATAGTGAATGTTTTCGTGACATTACCTTAGATCTTGAAAATACAATAACTAGCAAATGGTTTGAAAATGAAGGTCAGCCCCTTTCCATGGCTGGTATTTAAATGAATGGCTTGTATTTAAATGTTTCTGTTGTGACGCATCACGTTTGGTACTAATATTAGGTCATACTTATTTATATGTGTTACGAGCTCATTTGAATGAGGTGAGTATGAAGACAGAGTTGTCAGCTGTCACTTGTCAAACACTTTTATTGAAATACAAAATATGTTATGGTGCTGTGAGCACAAATCAAAGTAACACACTGACAAACTTTCTTGCTGAGGTCTTGTGAAGAAATGAACTCGTATCTCTCCTGGCATGTCATTCTCCTGAGACCCTCTTCCCTGCTGACAGGGACTCGACTAGAGCCTCTTATGACAATATGTCTGCCAATTTACAGTATTGTATGCAATTTGTTGGATCATCTTAAAAATCGAAGTGTTTCTAGAAGTATATAAATTCTTCCATGTTATTCTGATGTATTCTTAAGTATTCAAGACTGGTTTTCTCTTTACAGGACTACCTTGCTCATATTATAGATACAGGAGATCTTCCAATCAAGCCAGAACAGGTGTGTGCCCTATTTGGAAACATAGAGGACATCTATGAATTTAACAGGTAAGACATCCTTCATTATTAACAACCAACACTTAACATTTTAATATACGTACATTGAAATGCCACACATTTCCAAAGATGTTACATACTTAACATTTTCATTCTATAGCACAAATGTTTCAACAAAAATCTGTATGGGATCACAATCAGTTTGACTGTGAATATTTTGAACCATTTTCGAAGGCAAGAAGTCAGTGAGAATATAAAAAGTAGTTGGCTTCAAAGCTCTAACTCACAAAACAAAAATCTTGAACACATAGGGATTCTTCACCTTTCCTCCTCACCTTTCCTCATCTAACCAGTCATCAATCCATTGTTTTTGAACATAGTTGTCGGTCCACCACAGAGAAATAATTTTCTTCAGTACCATACAGTAAGTGAGTGACAGATAAGCATGTTTCTGTTTGTGCTTTGTCACAAATGCATGACACAAAAAGTGTGGCCTTTATTTTCTTGGTTTGCTGTGTTTTTGTGTCAGCTTAACCCTACGTTGTTGCTTTCAAATCCATTTTAAAACATGGATTGAACTACACTTAATGTATGAGGGATTCAGATCTCTCATACTTAGTTGATCACTTTTATCATGTTCACTTACAGATTAGTTAAGAAATTAATCAGAGATTTGACCACAGTTAAAGGGATAGTTCCCCCAAAACTGAAAATTGTTATAAAAAGATGTACTCACCAAACCAGTTTGTCTTTCTTTCTTTTGTTGAACACAACAGAAGATATTTTGAAGAAAGCCGGAACTTTGTAAACAATGACTTCTATTGCAATTGTTTTCCTCATTATGGACGTCAGTGGTTACATGTTTAGTGGTTACAAGCTTTCTTCAAAGTATATTCAGCAGAAAAAACTCAGTTGGAACCACTTGAAGATAGTGAGTAAACCTTCATTTTTGGGTGAACTTTTGCTTTAAGGAGATTTTAGGTGCTTCATCATGACATTGCTTTATTAATCACACTCATAGACACACACAGAGAGTGGTAAGAAATGTTCCTTTATCAGTGACCACAAATAGAGGAGGTCTTGCAGACTGCATGTGCTGTTAATATCAAAATGCCTTTTACAGACCTAATGCTGTAATGGCATTACAGGGCGTATTCTTTCAAATACAATGTGCTCTGCATATTTCTGTAGTCATCATTAATTGAATGTTTCATGGTCTGTAAACATCGTATCTCCCTTTTTTAGTGAGCTGCTTCAGTCACTGGACATGTGTGACAGTGATCCTGTGGCCATTGCCAGATGCTTTGTGATTAAGGTGAAGTTCAAGCTCACTGACACTATAGTTTTTATGATTTTAGGTCTGACCAGATGGCAATAATATGCTTATGTAACTCAATAAAAATATTACTAGTGTTTATGGTTAAAAATGAATATATTGAGCATGTTTACGCTAAATCTACAGAATAACAGTATACTTATTATAGCTAAATATATAGGACTTTCTCATCACAATATGTAATATCAGCTCAACATGGATGACAGTTTGAATTGTTTTATTGATTGTGTGTTGTTTAGAAAAACTGACTGACTTTATTTTCCCTTCTTTTATTTAGAGTGAATATTTTGACATCTACACACAGTATTGTACCAACTACCCAAAGTAAGTTGCACTAAATGCCAAAAAGTAACATATATTGTTGTTTAGGAAATCATCATGGTTGCGTACGTAACACTCGTTTCCTGTTCGAGGAAAATTATAATCAATTATCTTTTCATGTCTGCAAAAGCACACAAATCCAGGGCCAATTCCATATATTTTAGTAGGAAAAGCACCACGTTTTTGGCTGTTGAATATTATCGATCAAAAATTATCTATGAAAGCCACTTTGAGTTTTTGGCCCAAAGAGAAAAATGCTTGAAAATATGAGGGTTATGCTGATTTCACTTTACTTTTGTCCAGTCCGGTGCCTCTTAACTGTGGACAGGATGCAGAAAACACTATATAACCCATAGGTCTCACAGTTGATTCCTGGAGGGCTGCAGCTCTGCACAGTTTTGATCCAACACTAATCAAACACAGCTGATTCAACTGATCAAGGTGTTCAAGACTACTAGAAACTACTAAGCAGGTGTGAGTTGGAGCTACTCTCTGCTGAGCTATGGCCCTCCAGGGATCGAGAGCTGTTGTATTTTTTGAAATTAGTATATTTTAAGTTCTCTATTGAGTCTTACAAAATAAATATAATGATATAATAATTATAAAATATTATTACAAATCTTTTTTGGTTTCAGTATTTGGCCAAGTGCATTCAGGAGTTTCGGCTTTCCTTTTGGTGCATCCCTAATTTTTGACCCTGTTTGACACTTTGAAATTGTCTATTATTCTGAAGCTAATTGGAATTTTGGAACTTGTAATTTATTTTTATATGCTCAATATTTGTTATTGGAGCATTAATTATTCCCTTTGTTAACTTTAACTCATTTATGAGTTAGGGTTGGGTTGATAGACGATGTCATCGTCCACCGCTGATGGCCGATAGACATCACGATGCTGAGCCTGCATCGCGATCCTCCGCCCCGCCCCTATCGCAGCATCAACCCGCTCGCGAAAAAATACATATGCCTCAATTTACACTAATACGTCTTAGTTTTAACATGGCATTTCAGAACGAAAACGATCCATGTCCACACTGGCGTTTCACCTAGCATTTCTGAAAAGCCCTCTTTTCACACTATACCACTGAAAACGCACATCACGTGGCCACACACACACAAACACGCACACTCTGTCATGCGCTGCAGCGTATGCGTGCGTCTGAGCTCCAGCAGTCAGAGGGTACTTTGAGCACAAAACCCCAAAGGGCAGTGCACGTTGGACAGTTTATCAAGGATGTACCGCTACATTGCGTCTCTATAGTTGTTAAACACGATATTTAAATCATCTTGTCTCTATCTAACGACTCATCTGTCTTTGAATCTATCAGGTAATGTGTCACAGTGTCATTAACGTTACACTGCTTCAATCTTTAGCTTTCACGCCTTCACTTAGTAATTTTAGCACTTAGTAAATTTAAACCTGAGATACTGTTGGTTGCTTTTTTTTGGTTGCGCACCTTTTTTACCATCCAAGTTTGTTGACGCCATTATAACGACACAGATCTGCCTATGCCAGAGTCCTGCTGAAAAAGTGATTGACAGGTGGTAATTTGTGTGCAACTTATGTTTATTTATTTATAATTTGGTTATGAGTAAAACAAAGACCATGCATGTCAGGTAGTTGAAATGGTAGGCTACAATTAATTAATTCGTTATAAATAAATTATTCATAAATAATGAATTCACCGCCGCCTAGGACGACAATGCCATCATCCATCGCATGTTTTACAATAGACATCAAACGATGCCAAATTGGTCGACAACCCTACTATGAATAGTTAATAGGTCATTGCTTAATGTCAAATGTAAGACGATTTATCAGTTTGCTTAGTGCTATATTTGGTAAATAGTGTACTTTACCTTGTTTTCACCTTTCAAAATCTCTCCTTAGTTCTGTGGCTGCTCTAACAGACTGCATGAGAAACAAAACTCTTGCTAAATTCTTCAGGGAGAGGCAAGCTACTCTAAAGAGATCGCTGCCTCTGGGGTCTTACCTTCTCAAGCCTGTCCAGAGGATCCTCAAATATCATCTGTTACTTCAGGTTACCCAAGCACTCTTACAATTATACTTTACAGAGAACAGTAACAGTTTTTGAGTCTTCTTTGTGAGGCTGTGAGCAATGTATTATGTACATTTTTGACACTTTTTAGGCTAAATGACCTGAGGTCTGTTTCAATAAGGAGGTTCTAACTCTGAGTAAGCTGACCCTGAGTTAATTCAGTCATGTTATAAGCTGTTCTCTGTGCACATTACATTACTGCCTGCACCAAGTAGGTAGAAAATAGTTCATTGTATCTTATATTTAACATTTTATGAAATTTGAGTGTGGAACTACTGTACATTTTCACTTGGTAATTGACATTCCGAACACGTATTTTTCGTATTTTTCTTTTTAATAAAAAATGTCTTTATTAATACATTGGCAGATAATGTTGAGAAATTGCACTTATATACCCCAGTATAAATAAATTAAATCTTAATTTAAGTATTTTTAAATATTTGTACTAAAATATTTAGTAAGAACAACATTTTTAGAAACAGTCACTTTTTGATTTAAAAAGGGAGATGAGAAACTCTGAAAGAAATAAACTCTGGGTTTACTGAAGAAAACCTGCTCCTGACCAAGTTAGGTTATAGAGTAAGTTACAGGTACAGTACCTAATACTGAGTATAGTTACCTCCCTTTTAGGAATATTCTAGACTTACTCTACTTTCTCAAGTTTGACATACCTCCCATTCTGAAATGAAAAACCAGGAGTTTCCCTCATTTCAGTGATTTCTCTTAACCCCCTTTCTATAACGAGCCCCTGATGAGTGGTTCTCAAATAAAATAGATCACAAGTCTATTGTAATAGAGAAATAGACAACAGTGGAATACAAAATTAAACCAGATAAACATGGATTGCTCTATTATGGATAGAATAAAAAAAGGAAAATGATTTTGACACCAAAGGGCGGGCACTTAATCTAACTCTGCAGTATTTAAGTGCATATTTATTGATCACTTTGCATAGTACAGTTCTTAGCATTAATATATATATATATATATATATATATATATATATATATATATATATATATATATATATATATATATATATATATATATATATATATATATATATATATATATATATATATATATATTTGTCGATGTTACAGTTCAAATCAAAGTAAAGGCATTTGGGGCACCATTTTATGATCAGTGTAGGGCTGCATGGTATTGGGAAAAATAAGGCAAAATAATCAAATGTAAAATAACACTGTGTAGGCTTCATCAAATATATACATAAATATGATTCATCTTTCTTAAAGGTTAAAAAATTGTAATGTAAATAATATGATGCATGTGCCTGAGTCACATATCCTGTGATTTGACTATTGTGGTTGAGCACATTGTTATGTCTATGCTAAAATGTTACATTGTCCCTCCGTAGTTCAGTGTAAACTTTGCCTTCGAAGCAAACCCGGTTGGGTAGCAGAGAACTAGATTCATGTTGCTTGCTAAATGTGAAGTTATTGTTAATTGTCCTAAACAGTGGTTTATTTGGATATTTTCTTTATGTTTTAGGAGATTGCCAAACACTTTGATCCAGAGGAGAATGGATACGAGGTGGTTGAGGAGGCCATATACACCATGACTGGTGTTGCGTGGTATATAAATGACATGAAGAGAAAACATGAGCATGCAGTCCGTCTTCAGGTGGGTTCCCAAACACGAACCTAAAACAGTTAGCATTATGAGCTTGTTTCCATTGTTTAGGTTTTTGGTATGATCCAAATGATGACATCTGTACTCTTCATTTATCTCAGGAGGTCCAGTCTCTGCTTATAAACTGGAAAGGGCCTGACCTGACTACATATGGAGAACTGGTTCTGGAGGGCTCTTTTCGCATCCATCGTGCAAAGAATGAGCGCACACTCTTTCTCTTTGATCGCATGCTCCTCATCACTAAACGAAGAGGAGAACATTATGTCTATAAGACCCACATCTCGGTTAGAAAGTTTGCCTATATTTACTTACGTTTTAAAAAAATCGAAATGATATAAATCTTCAAGGATTTAAGATGCTGATGACCATCTTGTGAAGAGGGTCCATGGTGCATACACTTGTTGTCTTAATATCCAGCACTTATGTATTGTGTAATGAAATCGCTTCAGAAATAATGCTGTTCTCTTGTTTCTCTTCTCCTACTGCAGTGCTCCACACTAATGTTGATTGAGAGCGCCAAGGATTCGCTATGCTTTAGTGTTACTCATTACAAGCATCCCAAACAACCACATACTGTCCAGGTGTGTCCTCTGTGATGTAATGTAATGTGTGTATTTATATAGCGCATTTATCGTGTATGGCCATACAACCAAAACACTTCACAATCATGAGGGCGGTCTCTCCACACCATCACCAGTGTGCAGCATCCACTTGGATGATGCAATGGCAGCCACAGCTATTGGTGGAGTATAGAGACCGTGATTAAGCCAATTCGGTGGATGGGGAGGATTGGGAGGCCATGATAGGTAAGGGCCGATGGAGGGATTTTGGCCACGGGTACACCACTACTCTTTTACGAGAAGTGTCATGGGATTTTTAATGACCACAGAGAGTCAGGACCTTGGTTTAGCGTCTCATCAAAAATACAGCATTCACTGACAGTAGTGTCCCCTTTATTTTACTGGGCATTAGGACTCATACAGACTGCAGCTAGCGCACCCCCTCCTGGCCTCACTAACACCACTTCCAACAGCAACCTAGTTTCCCATGTGGTCTCCCATCCAGGTACTAAACAGGCTCAGCCCTGCTTAGCTTCAGCGAGTAACCACTCTTGGGCTGCAGGGTGATATGGCTATGGCTCTTCAAGTCATTACTTACTCACTGCCATGTTGTTCACAATGCACTTTTGTTGTTTTTGCACAAAGTAGAACTCTATAAGTTTTGCCACAAGAGGTTGCTCTAAAATGACAAATATGTATGCTAAATTCAATTCCTAATCCCAGATTAAATCATAGGGATGAGTCTTTGGAAATTGAATGCAATGCGTGACACCAAATAACTTCCTTGCTCAAAGGGTCATGGTCTGAAGTGTGCATCAGTTTTATCTTTTAAAATCCATCACTCTAAAGGGCCCTTCGAAGTGGCCAGTTTTGAGCACTTCGGTTTGGAAACCCGAAGATATGGCAGGCCGTGTGCTCTGAGATAATTAGCATGTAAGGGGTCCGAGATCAGGTAGGTCTCGAGAGCTCCTCTTGGTAAAAGGAGGGAAAAGAAGAAGATGAGGTGGAAAGGGGAGGATTCTTCCAAAATGAAGTTAAGGCAGTAGGGTGAAATCTTGTCCGTTTATTGTAAGCTTGGATCAATCTGATTGGATTATTGATGATTACAGATGAGAGACCAGCCACGATCAATCAGATCACATGCCCCTCTCGAAATTAATTTGTAAAACTTCACTTAATGATTTGTAAAAGAGCATGGAATCACAGGAGTTGTCGTATTCAACTCCACAGTACAATCGTGTTCATGGATGAGGTAATAAATTAAAGATATACAATATATTTCATTGGCTGGCAAAATTCATTTTAATTGTTGGTTTAAAAACATTTAAGAACCAGTAATCCAACTATATTGGTTTCTATTGGTGTCTAATGATGCCATATTGACTGGAGAGCCAAATATAGCTGTACTTCACTCTATCCTACGGGTTCATAATACTTGAATTATACAAGATATAACACCTCTTTTGGATGAGACATTAAACTAAGGTGCTGACTCTCTGTGGTCATTAAAAATTCCAGGATGTCCTTCGAAAAAGAGTAGGGGTTTAATCCCGGCATCCTGGCCAAATTTGCCCACTGGCCTCTGTCTATCCTCCTAACCATCCCCATATCATAACTGCCTTCATCACTCTGTCTCCTCTCCACCAGTTAGCTGGTGTCTGGTGTGTGGTCTGGCACAATATGCACAATAACGTCATCCAGCTTGATGCTGCACACTGGAGGAGATTCCCCCTAAAATGCTAAATGAGTACCTAAAGCACTTTGAGTGTCCAGAAAAGCGCTATGTAAATGTAATAAATTGTTTTCTTATTAACACCGAATGTGGCATAAAAGAGTGGAATTGCATGATACTATGGTATATAATGACAGATTATTACATATTATTAGTAGTGTTGTTTTTGATGATTATATTAATTAACCCATGGGCAGTATATTGGGATTCTAACAGATTGGCAATATCTTATTTTCATTAGGCTAGGACATTGGAGGAGAAGAAATTATGGGCTCATCATATTAAACGGCTCATTATAGAAAACCATCAGGCTGTGATACCACAAAAGGTGTGTTACTTTATTGATCTATTATCAAGTTTTGTATTTTAAAACATCTGCAAATTCTCTGAATATTTTGGATTTTTTTTCTTTTAGGCAAAGGAAGCCATTTTAGAGATGGATTCAATATGTAAATATTCATAACCATTCATGAACACATGCCATAAAAAACATAAAACACCATAAAAAATTGGTTTTATACCATTAAAGGAATGTCAATGTTTTTTTTTCCACAAACCTTTTTTTCGTTTGTTTAAGATAAAAAGTATAGGTACAGCCCTGAAAGACTCAAAAAGTCTGTGTCATGCCAGTCAGAGGAGTTTTCTAACTTTAGACAAGGCCTGAAACAGCCAGGTAGGTGCCCAATATGTATTTTGGTCAGAAAATGTATATACTGTATTGTATATATTTGACATTTTTAATGATCACCTCTAACTTCCAACAGAAGCATCTAAAGAAGTTTTAAAGAGCACTAAAGGTACATTTTTATGGGTCTATTAGTTCTAACTTGAGGTAAAGATCATTTTGATGTTTGATGATACAGTAATTCAAGCAGAATGTTTAAATATGAAAATTACAAAAAAACAAAAACGTGTGACTTTATTGATTACGACATGGCTTAAAAATATTTTGCTTATAGCACAAATAAGAAATTCTGTAAACAATGGATAATGTAAAAAAAAAAAAAAAAAAAGCTCACATTTTTTTTTATATTGTTAAATAAATCTTCTGCCCTCCAACTAATTATTTTTTTTCGTTTTTTTTGTTTGATTTATTTATCTGCCTGATCTGATGTCTGGAAAATTCTTCAGCAATACAGAAGGTGAGAAGCAAATTAAATAACCAAAAAACATTCAAATGTCAGTAGTTATAGTCAATATAAAATAATAGAAACATTTCTAGAAAACACACATTTGTAGATATAAGATGATAAGAAACTTGTAGTTTGATGTGTTGTTAAAAGCTCATAAGATTGCTGGAGTGTTAGGACTCATTCACACTGAACGAGAGCAAGGGCAGTGGGCACCAGTGTTTAACAAGTGTCGAGTTCTGCAGGAGAGCTCCAGATTGATACTTTTGTTTACTTGGTGATTCAAATTGTTGCACATTCACCGCTTCCCACCTCATTTTTCCTATAAGGAGAGTGAGTTTGAGCTACTTCAACAGTAAGCATTAACGGTGTAAACTCTGGTGAAGAAACTCAATGCAGAGGAACATTGATAACCCACTGCCAGCTAGCGTTTTAGAAGAGCAACACAGACAGATCACAGCTATGTGCAAAGCATGTGTCTTAGTTTAAGGCAATCACACGACTCAGAAGTTTAATTCAACCTTAATGGTCACACACATCCGGCAAGTGCATGTGTACTTTTAAAAACAATAGAAAAGTAGCGCATTGTAAAGTAAAAATGCATTCTGTGTGAACCGCCCTTTAGACAGTTGTAAAAATCACAAACACTTTTTAAGATATGATTATAAAAGTCCGCAAAACTATTACAAATTTACAGTTTCTTCAGAGTATTTTAGAGTGAGGACGATGTTTGGATCATGTCCTTGTACTTCATGAGAAAAGAAATACAATGTACCTCATTGTGACTTTATTGTGACCCCAGCATTCTGACATTGAGGCAACGATGGAAGCTGACATATGGCCTCTACAGGCCACTGATAGTGTAAGCTCTGTTGATCTTGGCTTATGTGAGTCTTCAGCTGAAGAGACCGATGCACAAGAAGAGTACTCTCTCAAAGCCTTGAATTCCAGTGACAATGAGGAGCCAGTTCATATCTTGCCATCTGTGAAGGGCAGATTAATACAAGAGGATGAAGCAGAAGTGGGGGAAAGTGACTCCGACAATATTCTAATGGAGGACAACCAGGTAGCTGATTTTGCCAGTTCCATGTTGGCTGCCATTTCCTGCTGGCACTATAGAGCCAGAGCTTTGCTTTCCATGGACTTCGCAATGGTGAGCTTGTCTGCCACCAAAAGGGATTCTGTCATAACCTAACCTGGTCTGCAATTCCGCCAAACCTCCCTGTCACATTGCATGCGCTCTCATTGAATGCCTCAACCCACTAACATCTCGAAATTAGCCAGAAGCTAACACTGAGATCATTCAGGAGTTACCTTGTTTCATTTAATCACGAAATGTGTAAACAGTACTTTTACGTTACAGTAAATTTACATTTTTTTTTTTTTTTTTTTGCAAATACCAATAATCCCTAAAACATTGTCCCACCTAACACAGTGTCCCAACCACACACAACATAGTGCTGCAACTTGATAAAAGGCACATTTTTCTTGTTAAAACAAGTTTTTATCCTAACCATCTGTGATGGTGACGTGCAAAATTCCTATTTTAGAAACAGTTTCTATTTCTGGGATGTCACTGCAAAACAGCATCATAAACTACAATGACAATAATCACCTCAGGTAGAGATAATGTGCTTTATTCAGTGTTAAATGCTACCAATGTGAGTTTGAACAGTGAACACCATTATACATGACATTTAATTCCATACTTCTTAAAGCAGTTGCTGGTAATTAAATGAATGGCTATTTAAATGTTTCTGTTGTGTCGCGTCACATTAGGTGCAGACAGCCAAATTGCTTGTCACTGGAATCTTGTTGCATTGCGTGTAGTTGGGACACAGCGCAAGACCATGCTGATTGTTTAAAATTGAACAAAGAATAATATTTTCAGGTCTACATATCTTTTAGATATGCGTCAGATATAAAAATTCAACAAGAAACAAAGATTTGTTTTTTAAAAATGTTTTTATCTAATACTCTGTTACTTTACTTGCATCATTTGCTAGAGATTCTACAGTACATTTCCCCCACCTCTTCGATGCTCAGTTGCTCCCCAGCAGGCACAGGATGTCAACATGACGTCGTGCCCATTGTTGTGGGATGTTGTACGATGTTGGACATTGAAGTCGGTCTGACGTTGGGTTCTGATGTCTTCAATGTCCAAGGTCTACTGAGGACTTCAATGTCCAACATCGTACAGATGTTAGATTTTGGTTAATTTCAAACGCAACCTAAAAACAACAAAATATCAACATCTAATGATGTTACAGCTTGACGTTGCGTGGATGTTATCAATATGACGTTTATCAGGCATGGATGTTGATAACCATACCTGTTGGTTTAAGATGTTCGCCCGACGTTGAGTTTTGGTCACTTTCCAACACGACCTAAAATCAACAAAATATTAACGTCATTTCACATTGTTATTGGACGTCAAAATAACATTGTCCTTAGATGCTGGTGACCTAAATCCAACCTAATATTAGCTTCTTATGACATTGTGTGTCTGCTGGGTCAGTTCTTAAGTAATTTACTTAATTTGTTTTACTTTTTAGCCATCGTTATGAATGGAATATTCTGTCTATTCTGTTTACAATATTTTGCCATAATAAACAGAATTTTCAGATTTTGCTTTCAAAAATTGTCACAGAAAATGTGTGGGAAAAGTCTGCTTCTTCAGCTTGCTAACGAGACTCAAACTATCCGGACTGTCAAAGATTGTCTTGCTGGTTGATACTTTTATTGTAAATAACACTTTAATCTTTTAACGCTTTTGCTTAAATGTACATGCTCTTGTTTGTTTGTGTTCATTTGTTTTAAAGTATTCCATGAATGTTAAACATCCATACCTGTTTTATGATAGGAAGAAGAGTGGTGTGCGTTCCCTGAGAATAATTTAAAAAAAGAAAACGGACCATCAGTTGAACAGGTCAAAGCATGTCTGAAGGATGAAAAATGCATCTCTGAACAGGTGAGTTGTTTACATGTTCATTACTTTTACATAGGTGTATTAATATTTTACAGCTGGAACTAGAAGTATGCCGATTATGAGTTGTTTAACAGGTTACTTTAAACGTAATACGCATATTCACTTTGTATTGTTGGTGTATCAGTTTCTGGCTGAATTGCTGGAACGTTCCAGCTTAAAATATTATTATTTACTCTCTTTTCTTCATGTTAAGCTGCTTTAACACGATATACAATGTAAAAAGTGCTATAGTAATAAAGATTAATTGAATTGAATAGTATTGTTCCAGTGTATTAACTTTATCTGTACTCTCTCCTCTTACCATCTCAAGGACAAATCACAAAATCTGAAAATGACCTCTTGCTGGGGTACCACTGACAAAATAAAGCAAGACACATTTTGTGATCCAGAGCCCATAGATGTACATCAACATGTTCTAGATATTCGGGATATGGAGTCTGCAATAGAACAAGATGATCAGAAAGGTCCCAAAGAAGAGACAGAGGCGGGCAAGTCTTTGTTACATCAAAATGACACACCTGGTGAATCCTCAGAGGATGAAGAAGACACAGAAGAGAAACCAGGCTCGACCAGCATCCTACCATCATCTGTGCTTGATAAGGCCAGTGCCATTGCTGAACATTTTGTCTGTACTGCGAGGCGTATTAGCATCAGCACAGATGATGCACGCTCCCCCAGTTGCCCATCACCACATCTTCCCAGCAGGACAGGCAGTACTCTAAGTCTTAGAGACCCTCTTGAACAACAACATCGCCTGACTAGCACCTACTCTGATTCATGTGAAAGTCCTTTGACCCAGGAAAATCTTGCAACCGTAGACTTTACAATTGGGTCATCAGTAGAAGATGGTCTTTTTGACTGTGATAGAAGCATCTACAGAAGAAGAGATTCTGTGCTTTCCACACAAGATCAACTACTCATTAACAAGATCAGGAGTTACTATGAGAATGCTGAACACCAGGATGCTACGTTTAGCTTGAAGCGCAGAGAGAGCCTTAGTTACATTCCAAGTGGGCTTGTTAGAAATTCCGTTAGTCGATTCAACAGCATTCCTAAAGATAAAGGTCTTGCCCTAGAGACAACAATCAAAATATTTGGACCTGATAAAGATTGTACTTTGTCTGTGCAATCTCTTTTGGACACCCCAGCTCTATCAGAGCCCAGCTCAAGTGCAAATTCAGCCTATCAGGAACAACTTGCCAGTGCTTCCACGAGTTGCACGGGGTTCAATGTAGATGGTTCTGTGAAACCTCAGTCTACCTATATTCAAGCTGAGAGT
This sequence comes from Danio kyathit, assembly GCA_903798195.1. Taxonomy (NCBI): domain Eukaryota; kingdom Metazoa; phylum Chordata; class Actinopteri; order Cypriniformes; family Danionidae; genus Danio; species Danio kyathit. Next base: position 4,748,928 of record LR812538.1, on the reverse strand, counting down.
GAGCAGAAAGAGGTTTTCCATCCCTCCTCTGAGATGATCAAAGTATGGCAAGATATGGAAAGAGAGGTCACTAGGTGTCAAGGAGACCTCAAAGCACTGGTGCCCAGAGGAAATCCTTATTTTAGAGGGCTCTGCCCCAACCTCATCAGGAGTGATCCAAACCAGGATAAAAAGACTGAAATCAAAGGTAACAATGGACTGACTGCATTTGAAGATTCGGATTTGAGCACTATCAGAGAGGAGTCCTTCACACCATCACCATTAATAGAGAAAGAAAACAGTGAAGCCTTTAGTAAGAATGATGCCATCAGACAAAAACAATGGCAGAATGAAGGTAGACTGCTTAGTGCTCTAGCCCCCCGAGTTATCCAGTTAAGAGCAGAATCTGAATATGAGAAAGGCACAGGAGCTCAGTCAGCTGAAGATGGAGATTCAGCCCAAAACAAGGTTTTAAATCTTGCAAGGAAATACAGTCAGCGCATTAAGTGCACACAACCTATGCTAAGACAGAGGAGTCAGGAGTCAGGAGAAACATGGTTGACCAAGAGGAATGTGCTGTCGGTGGTAGATGAAAAGCCAGAGGAGGTCAAAGGTAAGATTGATCAAATTTGACTACATGACTATAATCAAATCTTTACTGAATGTATCGAAATGGGCAGCATGTTGGCTCAGTGGTTAGCACTGTCGCCTCACTGCAAGAAGGTTGCTGGTTTGAGTCCCAGCTGGGCCAGTTGGCATTTCTGTGTGGAGTTTGCATGTACTCCCTGTGTCCGTGTGGGTTTCCTCCGGGTGCTCCGGTTTCCCCCACAGTCCAAAGACAAGCGTTATAGGTGAATTTAATAAACTAAATTGTCCGTAGTGTGTAAATGAGTGTGTATGGGTGTTTCCCAATTCTGGGTTGCAGCTGGAATGGCATCCGCTGTGTAAAACATATGCTGGAATAGTTGGTGCTTTATTCCGCTGTTGTTGTATTATTAAGAACTTATGTCTTAATTTACTTGTTGCATTCATTTAATTCATTCAAAAATGCAGACGTTTTAAACAAAAATACCACATGTGTTGTTCAGTGGTAAAAAGTCAAAGCTTTTTGTGCAGATCTTTGATGAAATTCCTCCTTTCATTGAAATTGTTCAAAACACTGAATCTTAAGAGAGCAAAATACCATTACTGTACATTTTACAAATGACTGCCAGTTTTGGTCACAGGTAAGACCAAAAGTTTAAGAGTACTGCAAATAATCTACTACTATGACAATGTTAAAAAAACAGGAGAAGAGGTTTAATATGTATTCATTTGATAACAAATGTTACTGTTTTGTTGAAGTGCAGTGCACTATTCTGTGCTTCAGAATGGTTGTAGTCGAATGTTTCTGTTGCATTGTGTCTAGTGCAGACACTCAATTGCTCGTTGCTGGAATCTTGTCACATTGCGTGTTGTTAGGACACGGTGTGACAGTTTATGCTGCTTAGCTTATGGTTACGTTTTTAACATTTATATTATTGGCTAATTAAAAACATTTTATAACTCTGTATCTGCCTCTCATTTCGAAGGCTGCTGCTGTCAAAGTTTTCCACCAAGGCAACCTGGGGTGCTGTAATATATTTGGGTAAACTGGCAGTGGGCAGGTTATAGAGACCAAAACAAAGACAGACATTCCGACACAGAATGCACATTTTCAAATGAGAATAAATAGGATTGTTTTTTAGATAAACAAGTTTCTTAAATATCTGCAAACATATTATGGTATTTTTATGCTTTAGAAGAGTCAAAAACTTGCAGCACGTTTAATCAATAATCAATACTGCTTGAATGCTAATGTTTGTTCTATGACAATACTACTTTTGATTAGAAAGTTCCCGAGGTAAAGCTGAAATATGGGACTGTCCTGGAAAAAAAGGAAAATCTGCTAACTTTATTGTGAGGTTAATATGGGGCTATTTAAATTCCTTGATTGAGCTAAAATACCCTTAGTCCCTGTGTAGCCCATCACTGTTTTTGAAAACAAACCAGTGAGCCGAACACAGAGTACTCCACATTATCGACATGTGAAAGCATAAAGCAAAGAAGCACAAAATGTCCAATTTTTTTTCTATACTGTTCTAGTGGAGCCTCTACCTCTGCAAGCAGAACCTCAATTTCAGGCTCAGAAAAACTTTCTCAACTTAATAAAAAACATTCTCAAGTTTAAAAACTTAAATATTGGTGTGTGCTCTTATATGGTAATGATATTAATTAGGGGACATTTACAAGGTGGAAATCTGACAGCAGTCAGCTTTTCAAGATCATTTGCTATTTATAAATGTGATATCTTTAAAGATCCCATATTATGCATTAAAAAAGGTTATGCTTTGGTTTTGGGGGTCTCCAACAACAGGCTGATTATGCATGCAAGATACAAAATACAATTGCCATATGATTCGTTCAGCGATTCATTTGTCCCCAAACCCCTCTTTAGTGCGAGGCTAAACTGTGCTAATTGGGCCAATGACCCAGCATGAGACAGAGAGAAACAAAGCTTTATCAACATTGTTGTAGTCAGAGTGGAGAGTGTATGTGTGAGCCCAGTGGAGGAGTGCATTAAAGCAATGCAGATAAACACCAGCATATTGCTCTATTCTTAACCATAAGTAATAACAATGACAGGCCTTCAGTATTAATCCACAGTGGCAAAAGCTGAACTATTTTGAAACTTGACTGCCCCACATCTGTAGGAACAACTGACGGTGGCCATAGCAACGACAAACGGCAGAGGATCGCAAGTTCACAAATGCATTTAAATCCATAAAGAAAGTGGCACGCATTGCGTTTTTCAACGTGGCTTTAGACGCAATATGTGAATATAAAGAGTTTATCAGATATACAAGCCATATGGAGCAAGTAACAAAACACAATTAAATACATATTTTGCAATCTAGAGAAAACAAGGAGGCAACTATTTTAAATCGAACCTACTTACACTTGTGAAATGGAGGTAGAAACTGATCCATGAACTGTGTACTGATAAAGTTCCCGTCAGGCTCTAACAAAGTCCCATACATCAATAGTCTTTTCTGATCCTTCCTTTAACAAATGGCCAACGAATCCCTGTTGCAGGGTAGATTATTGCATTAATCACCAGAACATTCACTCATTAATGTTCACTCATCTTCAGTCATGATCAGCATCTGCTCATTGTCCCTTCAAACTCTGCTAGCGTTTGAATGCAAAGGCGCGTTCACAGGATCCGGTACTTCATATTTGGTATTGATATCATAAAATAATACTTCAGTTCAGAAGTTTCTCTCCTGATTGGTCACTGAATCTATTTATTTTTTACTAACATCTATGATAAATTCTTATATTTATATATATGTTTAGCTGAAATCAATTAAATCACACCATTAGATAACCTCAACTGAAATCATTCAAATTCTCTATAGAGGATCATTAAACATCTCAAAAAGCATCTCCATCTCCTTCATTTATTGCTAACCTTTTCCATTATATTTCTGTCTGTGCAAGTCGGCAGTAAACCTTGTGCAGATCTAGCTTTCCTGCTTTATTTTTGACCCCGAAAAATAGTAAAATGACAAAAAAGCCAAAAGGGGTTGTACATTTAAATCACTTGTTTGATGTTGTGACAAGTTAGTGTTCCATTCCTCAAAGGTGCCTACAACAGTATGAATCTCTACATTTTTGTTAATGTAACATCAAATTCAGTTTGAGTTTCTTTCGAATTTGAATTGGTTGACATCTTCAACTGTTTTTTCACAACAATTCTTTAGATTGGTTGCTGAAGTATACATTAGTTGCTGAAATGTAGCTTTTTTGTGTCATTTTAATGTATCATGTTTTTGCTGCTCCACTAATTTTGAACATTTTGATGAACAGGTAAACCAGACTTGATGCCGTCCGTGGCTCCATATGATCCAGCTGATTGTGACAGAGACCAGGAGGCGCAGCTTATGCCTCTCAGCCCAGCTCACAGTCCTACACCACCCGAGAAGTTCAACTGGCCAGATGTCCGGGAGCTTCGCTCAAAATATGCACACCTAGATAACTTGTCTTCTCAGCCAGCAGTAGGCCACAATCAGTCTGCAGCAGAGAGGATGTTTGACCGCAGTTCTACATGTACAAGACGTTCTAGCTGCTCTTCTAGCCACTTAGTCACGTCTAATGGCTCCTCAGATTGTTCAATTCAAAAGTTCTACCCTGGAAAGGATACAGAACAGTTCCCAACTCGGACACAGCGTGCTGGCTCTCTTGACCAAAAGTTGGGTAGTTTGTACTTGAGAGATTTGCACATTCTTCAGAGTACAGATGCCAGCAGTGGCTACTATGTCTCTGCTCAAGCTACACTCCCAAATGAGAAGAATATAATTGTGATTGAGAAAGTTCCCGAGGTTCCACCAGCAGTAGAGATCGACCTGTCTACGAAAGAGTGCAAGAAACAGGAAATAATGGATGATGGCTATGTCCAAATCCGTTCACCAACTTCTCATGAGAAGATCTCAATCATGGCTGTCATCGACCGCTGTCGAGCATATCAGGACTCAGAAGAATACCGTCAAAGGGAAGAGGGTGGATGTAAGACCGAAAAGTTGCCCAAGACTGAGTGTTGCAAAAAAGTAGAGAAACCATCATCCTGTAGTGAACATTCAGATGATGCTGTTAAAGATGCACTGGGTTCTGAAAAAAGGGCCGATTCTAGTCAGCACAGCGTTGTTAAGAATCTTAGAGACAAATTTCAAAACATAAGATAAAATGTGTTGTTTTAACTTTTACTTTTCAGTTTGCTAAAGACTTGTGCAATACTTTTGATTCGTTAATATATTTCTTTATGCCCTCACCACTGAAGGTATATTCATCAGCAGTTAAATCCTTTTGCAAATGTAAATCTCTCAAAAGTAATATCCATTACATTTTGCATGCTGTTTAACAGGTATTTGACCACTGATTGATTCTTGTTGCCTGCTGAAATGGAGACCCTTCTGATTTTGTAATGGTCTGAATGCCAGGCACACTGTAAATATTGCTGTACAGTTCATATCGTTTGTTGTATCATTGATTGTAGATATACATGTTTGATTTTCTTAATATTTACATTATGGCAACTGTATTTTTAAATTCATGTAATAATTAAGTTAAAGTTTCTCTTGTCAGAGTATATCTATACTATAATGTAGGATCAGTGTGATTCCAGTCTAGATTCTAAATGGAACAGACCATTATTGAGTTTTTAACTAGAAAAACACAACAAAAGCGTTTTTTTTTTTTTTTTTGTTTTTTTTTTGGAATTTTAGACCTATGCTGCGTCCCAATTCACATACTATCCATCCTAAATAGTATTCGAAAATAAAATTAGTGTGTCCCAAACAATAGTATGTTGAAAAGAGTATGCCAAAGGTTCCTGGATAGTCTACTATTTCAGGTAAAAATTCGAAGTGTAGAAGCGTCCATACTCTAACCGTTAATATTGCCCACAATACTTTGCACGTTGGACGTGAATTTGATTAGAACTACAAACTCAGGTAAGAAGTGTAAATAAACTACAAACATGGCGGACACGCGAGACCAACCATCAAGCAGCTGCTTCTCCAATAAGGTAGCGAATTAAATATGAAAGAAATGTGGATGATGTGTTGAGATGATTGACAGGGGACGTAACTAAACAACATAACAATCAGTTAACGAGGAAGTAGTATGTCCCAAAGCTTGCATACTCTTCTGTTACACACTCAAATGTATATATTTTTCCTTCACAATAAAGTACATACTTTTAGGGTGTAGTAAAGGTATGTGAATTAGGACGCAGCACTAGTTTTTCAAAAATGCATTTAAAAAGCTACCTTTTTGCCAGAAACTAGAACCTAATAAACACCATGTGTTGTTACTGAGTATGAAAGTTTCAGTCTTAGTTTAAGCTTACCACATGACATTGTTATCATGCTTGGTACGTCTGTTATTAATATCAGAGGTCTGTTTCACAAAAAGTTTGGGTTGACAAAAATCCAACCTGGTTAAGATCAGGCTAAGTTGTTTCACAACACTCCATATAAATGTTCTCTGTCAATGCAGACTGGAACTGTGATGCGAGCAGCAAACAACCAGTCAAACACATCGGAGGGTGAGTTTGAGTCATTTCTCTCCAGATAGTCAGCAATTAATGTCTATGTTGAAGATTTAGAGGTATCATTATCAAAAATATAATGAACTTAGACACATTTACAAGGCAGAAATAAAAGACACTTGGGGCCTGGGAGTGGATTTGATGCATCTCATATGTCACTTTACTTACAGCTGATCCAGTTTGCGATCTTTAACCCAGAATAAAACCTGCTCCAGCTTTGTGCAACAGGAATCAGAAAACATTCACCTTAATAAAATTTGTATTTATTTATTTTTATCTTAAAAACTGTTGCTTTGGCAGGTTGTGATCCATGCTAATAGGCTAGTCATTGTGGGAAAAAAAATGTGCTAAGTAAAGTTTTTTGAATATAATTTTCCTTTAAGTGTTCTGTGGGCGATCCTACAGCAAATGTTTTATTTTCATACCCAGACCATGCATGATTTCTTTCAGCAATGTTTTAATCAAATTAATGCTATTGTTCTATACAATACTTTGATATTTGAAGACTGTAAATAAATAGAAGAGAACTGCGTATCCATAGTGTTCTTCATAAGCCTGATTTACTACTCGAGCACACATCATTAGGGACATTTCAGATGGCAAGTGGTGCTTTCACATTGTAAGGAAAATTTGATGATGGGTTGTTAAATTATAAGAAAACAATGCACATCCTAAGCATCTTGGCTGTTATACCATGGCGGTGCATTATTTTCCATGTGCCATGTGCTGTTTTTTCCAGCTTCTCCTTTGTTTTTTCACGTTTCACTTTGGATGTCAGAAGCACTTCAATAATCACATGCAAGTTATTGTCATCAGCTCAAAAAGTTTGTTATTTCAAATATAGACGCGCACGAGAGCTCTCTGGAGAAAGTGAAACTGCTCACACTTTTAGACAACCTCATAAAACAAAAACAGGACACGGCAGATCTTCTTGGCTTTGTGGCTGTTTATTAAGATGATGACAAGGTTTGTTTAAGCTTGGGTCGACCATTGCTTGTTATTATATGTATGTATTATTACGGTGTAATGTCTCTGCTGTGTATTTAAAAATGGTGTTTTCTTTGTTTTTATTCTCCTGCTTGTGTAGGTGTAAGTGACGTACAGTATGTCTGTAAACCAATAGCGTTCAACTGCGCGTCTGGCTCCGCCTTTTGATACCTTTTTGTTGTGCTAGGTACCCTTTGCAAATGGTACCCAAAAAGTGGTACGGTACGGTACAGTTCGCTTTTAGGTACCCTTTGACAGTGGAAACGTCCATAAAAGTGTACCAAACCGAACTGTACCGTTCCACTCAGTGGAAACAGGCCATTTGGAACCAGAAAGAAATTTTGTATAAACATAAACTATTGCAATTTAATTGCTAAGTTGTATTATGTGCAGTTAAGTGATTATTTCAGTCACCTTTAAGAAAAAAAAAGACAATTACTGTGAAAAATGTATAAAAGTGTTTGCAAAAATGTAGTTAGAGTGGGTTTCCTCTGGTTTCCCCCACAGTCAAAAGACATGCGCTATAGGTGAATTGAGTAAGCTAAATTAGCCGCAGTGTGAAGTGTGTGTAAATCCATGTAAGTGTATGCATGTTTCCCATCCGCTACGTAAAACATATGCTGAATAAGATGGTGGGTCATTCCACTGTGGCAACCCTCGACAAATAAAGGCACTAAGCCGGAGGAAAATGAATGAATGAGTTACGCTGTTCAGACCAGACGCGGCAAGTGCGAATAAATCATGCTATTCGCATGTAAATAGAACATTTGCTCATCAAATTTGCTTCATTTGTGCGTGAAATTCACTTCACAACAGATGCAGATTCGTGTCATGGTGGGGCTTCTGTCTGCCCGGTGATTCTAGTTTTGTTGCTAAACAGCTAACATGGATTTTATTGAGTTAGTAGTTGTGCTTTGAGCTTTAGGAAGGCTGAAAAACAGCGTAGAGTTGTTCTGCGCCATGTCTGAGTGCACTAGCTCTTTTCAGAGGTGTAGCCAGCTCTGTAAGTTCATCTACTCCTCCAGAAACTATACCTGGATGATGGAGCTTTCAGTAGTGCTTCAGACTGAGCAGAGCCCAGTTTGATGAGCTGTTGTCCTGTGTCGGCAGGAGCATTTCCCCTCGGGAAACCACCTGCAGGTGCTACAGTATAATCACACCCCTACAAGAGCAAGCTCCTGATTAGTTAACATGATGCAAATGTCTGCTAAAGTTCAGATTTTCCAGCTCGAGCAAATCACACTTTAAGGGCGTCAAACACGCAAAACCCTCAAACGCGTTGCTTTATTCATGCAAAACGCGTCATTCGCAATGCAGGATGTCTATTCATGTCTTTGCATTGACTTAACATGTAAATCACTTGTGCTTGACGATTCATCTGCATCTGGTGTGAATGCACCATTAGCCATGTATCATGAATGTCTGATTTAAACAGCATAGATGTATGTGTCCTAATGAATTGACATGTAATACCTGTCATTACAAATCAATTTTCCACAAGGTCTAAACTTTTGGAAGTCTTATTTTAGCATCAGTTCATGTAGACTTCCCAAGACAAGATTCCAACTTCAATTTGTTCAGACAAATTCCTAAGAACAGAAATATGCAATAAATGATCAAAATTACAGAGCGTTTTGTTATTGTAGGAAAAAGACAAAAGATCATTCAATTCTATAATATGAAGGAAAGTAAGGACACCTTTTGCACTTCATAAAGTTACGGGCACAGATGCACACGGGCAATCATTTCAAAATAATTGTTTTATTTGAATTCGTGACATCCAACAAACATTCATAACACTCATCCAAACATATAAAGCAAAGTGTTTGATGAGCTGCTAAACCATTCAACAAATATACAATCATTTCCTCAGTGCAGATATTTAGAAACAGTTTTCATTTGACCTTACCAACAGGATGGCAGACTTTTTGAACAAACAAATAAATAAATAAATACATTGAATGGAAGGAATTACAGACGCAATGCTATACAATAATATCATGATGTCACTTGCTAAATAAAGTAATGTGTTGAATGGTCCCTGGTGGAGATAAGAATGTTGTAGTTGATAATTCACTGCACATTCACATTGTTGCCAACAGAAGCTACTAGCTGTGGAAAGTTTCTATACTGGCCAGTTTCAAACCAAAAATGGGTAGAGCAACATAGGGAAAGATGTGCCCCCTAACATGAACCATATGCGATTTCCTCAGACAATTTTGAGAATATGGCACTAAATCATATTTGACGTGAGTCATTAATATAAAGCCCACTTCTTCGACTTTTATATGTGTATAAATGCATTAATATTAACCACTTATGTTTGAAATGAAGATATGTTAAAAATATTATTTTCCCCAAACTCCCTCATGAACAAAAACACAGATATTTTACAACAGATTGATCACTTTTCATTTCCTGTGAAATAAATTATATAATTTAACCTCATAACAGTTCTGACTTACTTAATATCACAATAAGGGGACATCTTACCATACTATAGTTTTAATATATATTTGTTTCGTTTTGCAGTTGCTAATCAGCATTGTTGAATACTGAAGCCACATTTTTAAAACTCTACACACATTGAGCGACACAGAAATATACTGAACAAAACATTTTCATTGCTTTGAGACAAAATGGAATGAGCACCTGTTTTGTCATTCACACTCCACAACACACACACACACACTATATATATATACTGTATATTTCAGCACATTTTTGAATAGCTACAATAGTTAAAAACGCATTCAAATTAGAATGATGGTAAATTCCATAACATTTTATGGCAATTATTCAAAGTAAAAGTTAAAAGCATTCCAAGTTGATTGCAACTTCAACTGAAAGCCGACTCAGGCTTACTCTCATTATTTACTACTATATTTTAGTAAAAGGAAGCTTGTGCTGATCTTTGGAAATATGGATTGTAAATAAGAAAGATTGATGGGTGGAATAGTAGACAAATGGTGCGAGAGTGTTTAGAGGACAAAGTAGCAAAGGACCAAAAAAAGCAGGAATCTCTGAACACAGTCAGCGCTTCAAATGAATGATCATGTTGTAAACCAGGGTCTGTCTTTAAGAGAAGCTGGTTTAAATGAACAATACTTTTACGCAGCGCCTGAAAATTGGCTAACTTCTGTCAGTAGCTATATTTCCATCCAAAGATGTGAATTATTTTTATGCGCAAAACTGGAATATCGCATACAAGACATGCGAATAAAGCAGCGTTTTCATCCAATGAGTCAAAGAGAACAAAATCATTGCTTCCTGATTAACTGAGGCCAAATATCTACAGTAAAAACGGAATTTGCTGTGGTAGGAGAAGCTGTGTGGATCTTTTCTTTATTTAATAAATGACTTGCACCTCGTAATAACCGACATGTAATAAACACAGACGCTCTTGACAGTTCTGGAGGTCATTAATAATATAACTGCACTAATATTGATCAAAACAACATTTCATATACTTTACAGTGTGGTCAGCCTACTGGTTTGTCCATTCACACACATTTTCATCATCACATGATCTCTCATAATAAAATCACATGACCTTTTTTAATGCACATACTGGAATTTGTTCGGTAAAAGTGTTTCCATTGTAGTCTATGCGCATTTTTTCTTATCGAATGAAAGGTTTATTATACTCAGGTGTGCGCAATGTTTTTTATTAGCATCTTAGCGTTTCCATCAACAATGTTTTATGCACCTATCCAAAATGGGCATAAAAATAAGTGGATGGAAACATAGCTAGTATATCCAAAATTGCGAGATATATCCTGCAGCAGGCCCTCAGACCCACACACGTTTCAGACCACTAGATCCATATAATTATGTACAGTATTTATTAACCATACACATTCCAGCAGGCACACAACATCATAAGATATCAATAATAGGTTAGATTTAGGTTATGACGTGAGGTGACCAAAATTCAATGTCTAGCTAGTGTCTAAGGATAACGTTATTTTGATGTCCAATAACGATGTCAAATTTTGTCGTTCTTTGGTTGATTTTAGGTTGTGTTGGAAAGTGACCAAAATCCAACATCTGATAGATGTCATGGTGGTAACGCCCACACAGTGTCAAGGTGTAACATGATTAGACGTTGATTTTAGGTTGGACAATGAACATTGACTTTGGCCTGATGTTGGGTTCTGACGTCAACCCGATTTTCATTTCCAAACAAAATCCAACATCCTCACGAAGTTGGGGTACAACGTCAATAGACGCCATTTTGACGTCCTGTGCCTGCAGAGATAATACTAATAATTTTGGTTAACTTGTGGTGTGAATCTAGTGTGGCCTGAAAAGTGAGGGTCTGTGGGTCTGCAGCTGGATATTATTGGCTTGCAATAAGAGATGATTCAGAACATAGTTACTTTGGTCCAGATCCTGAACTGAATCCTTTTGAACAGGATTAAATGGAAGTTAGCCAATTTTCAGGTGCAGAGTAATCTCATTGTGCCTGCTGCAGCCATGGTACGACAGTAAATTTCCTTGATTATTACGCCAGAATCAGTATAGTCTCTAACCATATCAGCCTAGAAAATAGCTGCTTTTCATTTTCCAACTTTAAATGATCAAAACTCTTTGGTCATTTTTAAATGAGATGCTAATGGTCTAATCCAGGGGTGTCAAACTCAGATCCTGGAGGGCCGCAGCCCTGCACAGTTTAGTTCCAACCCTGCTTCAACACACTTACCTGCAGGTTTCAAACAAGCCTGAAGGACTCAATTAGTTTGATCAGGTGTGAATAATTAGGGTTGGAACTAAACTGTGCAGAGCTCCGGCCCTCCAGGAACTGAGTTTGACACCTGTGGTCTAATCTGATTCAATGATCTATGCTAAGCTACATTAAAAGGGCTCCCGCCAGAGCTGAATGGATTTAGAAATGGTAAAACTCAACTGTTCACCTCGAGCGGAGTTGTAAAGTTAGTCTAACTTCGAAAAAATAAAAGACTGTTTCTTTAACAGTACAAGTAAATCTAGTTGCATTAACAGTACAAATTTTCAATGTTCTATGAAACAAAGCATGTTCAAAACAACAGGTGAGATAAGCATCCTTTGGTGATAATGCGACTATGTATTACAGTACATTAGACTGGCTAGATTTCCAGACATTGCGTTACATAATTTGTTTTGTTTCAGGATCCAAAGGTTTCTTATCTAACTTACAGATTAGAGAAGGTTAAGGCTGTTTCACAAAATGTGGCATAATACATTTTTCACAAATAAAGCACTATTTAATAACTACAGCATTTCTGATTCACTCTCATTACATATGCTTTAGTACATTCAATAAAGTCAAAAGATGTTATTCTATAATATAAATACTGATTTATTTGACAAATAATTCAAAGCTTAAAAATGTTTTGCCAAGATTCATGTTGGTAATGCACACTGAAACGTTTAGAAATGAGGGTTCGGTATTAAACAATGCTTGTTCACAGCTGATAAAAAAAGAAACATGTGCAGTTTATTTATTTGTAACACACTGTCGTGAAACTTAAACATAATGAAAACATTCAAAATCACAATATAAGAAAATACATGGCTAATGCACAATTGTTCTGTCCAGTGATAGCTCTTTGTCATTCCAAACCCCAAAAATGAATCACTTTGTTGCATACAATCATAAAAGCACATGTTTATATTTGGGCATGACGAAAGTAACCCATTTCTCAAGTTTTGAATCTGTAGCACACATCAAGAATACTTCACAGCATCACACAAGTCTACTATCATCTAGCACTCGCTTACACATGTAAACTCAAACATCCCAACACACAAGGCATGGGGTAGTTTAAAAACAAACAAACAAAAAAACAAGAATTAACAGCTGGTAGTGGCTCATGATTCACAGGTGCTTTCCATTTATTCAATTCAAATTGATTTGTGGAACCAGCGTCGTTTTAAGAACTAAAGTAACCAAATGTATCTCTTGGTTAATTATAAAAGTGAATAAACTTCAGGATGAAGTAACTGTAAATTCATGTCTGTACAGTTAAACTAAACCTTTCAGCTGTTGCATGAAGAATCTGATGAGTTTGCATTTCATTGTCTTTAATCATTTTAAGGGATACTGAATGTTTCTGTGTAAGTGAGATGAGTACATGTTCAGATTTGAGCTATACAATAAGTAATGTTTATGCATCATACACCACACATCTACACTTGCTCCTGTTTTCATAACTCAGGGATAGAAGAACTGTCACGTGGGTAAACTATGTAGATGGCATTACTTTTAAAAAGATAACTCTTGGTTATCTGATCGATATTTTCTTGGAAATCAAGTAGCGATGTTACTTTACTAGTTATTTCAAAACCATAATGTAGACTATGTAGATGGCATGACTCGCATTACTTGTAATGGGTTGTCCACCCTGGCTCTGACAACTCTACAATTCAACAAAGTGACCTTTATTGACATTTGCAGTAGTATTTAATAATACATACAGAAACAAATCCATAAAATAACAGATAAGAAAATGGCAGTTCATAAGAGATTTTTTTATTCATGATCTGCAGTAGAAACATGATTATAATAATATACACTATACTTACTATATATAAATACTATATGTAAAAAAATATATAAAAATTGCTATATATATAAATAATTAATTTCCAAGAAATTATCAGAGTTACCTTTTTAAAAGTCTATTTGCAAGTCTCTGCCATCTAATTAGTATTCCGTTTGACACTTCTTCTATCCCCATATTCTAAAAACAAAAGCAAGGGCAGATGTGTTGTGTATCTTTTTCAAATATTTTCCAAATGATGTTTAACAGAGCAAGGCATTTTTCACAGTATTTCCTATCATATTTTTTCTTGTGGAGAAAGTCTAGTTTGTTTTATTTCAGCTAGAATAAAAGCAGTTTAAATTTTTTTTAAAAACAATTTTAAGGTCAATATTATTCCTGTGCGTTAACACCGAAGGCGGCGAGAGCATCAAAGTTCGCTCTGGCCGCCCTGGCAACAATGCTGTCTGGCTTTACAGTTCCGCTTTTGAGAGCGTTAAAATTTGATCTCGACATTGTTCATGTTGATTTGATCAAAACATTGATCTCAAATTTATAGGGGCGGTTGCAGCATATCAGCAAATCACATCCTCGCATAAAAAAACGTGCTCTCTAGCGTGAAAATGTTGAGCGCCTTTTATCAAATTCATTTAACTACGAAAGATCAATTTGTTGCATGTGCTGTGGTTTTGCTCCTCTTATCCAGTATGTCCATATGTCTGAAATATTCTGAAGCAGCAAGAGTGTTTTGCACGGTCGTTATAGTTTGCATGAGATTCTCTCTTTAAAAAAAAAACATATATAGCATTAATGCACGTTAGTAACTCGCCAGTAACTTTTTTATTTATGTCCCTGTAAGGAAACATCGTAAATAATTGGAAATCCAGCGACTGCAAATATTAAAACTTAGGAACAACTGTGGTCAAAACTAACTGTGTTCTCTGGAATCCGATCAAGCGGTGGACTTCTACATTTCGATTGCTTGCCGCCAAACTGCATCATAGCTCATTACCATAAAGTTGACTTAATTTCAACTCTCCTCGACGCCCACACCGGCGAAGACGCACCATGCCGCTCTCACTGCTTATTGCCGCTGGCTCCCATTGAAAATGAATGTCTTCCGGCAACTTAAGCAATATTTGTTTGAGATAGTCAACAGAACAAACCACTGTTATACAATGACTTGCCTAATTATCTTAACTTGCCTAATTAACCTAATTAAGCCTTAAAATGTCACTTTAAGCTGAATACTAGTATCTTAAAAATATCTAGTCAAATATTATGTACTGTCATCATGGCAAAGATGAAAGAAATCAGTTATTAAAAAATAGTTATTAAAATGATTATGTTTAGAAATGTGTTTCTGTTAAACGGAAATCTGTAAAACGGACTTCAACTGTATATATATATATATATATATATATATATATATATATATATATATATACACACACACACACACACACACACACACACACATACATATAGATATGTGAGTGTGTATGTGTGTATAGTTTTATACTAAAAAATTCAAATTCCAAAGCTTAAATAACTGGAAAACACCCATTAATCACAACATGACACAACTACAGGAAACTGTTAATTTACCGTTTTTTGCATTGTATGATCACAATTCAGCCTTAATTATAATTTATGCCAAAAATGTATTACTTTTAACTTGCTATGACTGAAAATTAGTAGTAATTTTCTCAAAAGTAAAAAGATTCAGTTATCAACTATTAACTGACTGCCTTAAACAAATGATTTGTTTTTGCAAAGCAAGCTAACGGCTGTGCCATGTACTGTGTACTCAGCCTTTTGTCATGCTGTAGGTTTGTAGCAGCCAAGTGCATTACATGATTGACAATGACCATGGATCAAATGCTACAATAATACCAGTGGAAACTGGTACAGTAATACAGCAACACAATACTGACTGATTCACTCAATCATGAACGACAACATGGTATTCATGACCATCTTTCAAGCAAGCCACTGATTACAGCTGTTGAAATGTTTACTGCCTACTTTAGCTTAAAGTGTGTCCAGTCTTGAAAAAAACAAACATGTGATGCATATTTGCACCACATAAAATCTTACAATAATTTACAAATATACTTTAAGTCTCCAAAGAGATATTACCTATACATATCGCCCTCCCCCAGACCCTCTGGGGCCTTGCTTAGCACTTGCATTGGCATTAGTAGAAGAGGAGCTGGTAAACACCTTGGGAGCAGACTTGATCTTACCCTCAGGAGAAGTTACCTTAGGGGGCATCTTGAGGATCCCACCAGGTTCAACAATAGTGTTGATCACTAAGATATGAAGAGATAAAACACAAATGTATGCAGGGAAATCCCAGAATGTGTAGGATAGTTGATGCTGTTAAACTTACCCTCCAGTTGTCTCTGGACCCTTCGCAGTTCTTGAAGAATAGATGAGATTTCCTTTTTGCAAAGCAAGTAAGAAAGTAAGTAAATAAATAAAGATATTTCCTTTGCAATTGTCTTAAACCAGGAAGGAAATTACCTTATTAGATGTCTTAATGATTGGAACTTCATTTTCAGCATGAATTTTTGCCTCTATTTCCTCCCAGACCTCGGTTTTATTATGAAACAAAACTCTAAAATAGACATAATATGCATGATTAAATAGTGTTATTAAATAGCATATATGCTAATTCACTACTACAAGTTGGCAAAATCAATCTATTTCATATACATACTTTTTATTTTTATTTTGGTGCAATTTTTACTAGTTAATTTCTTGCAGAAAAGTCTCATAAATGATCATAAAAATGCACTTCTGTGCTGGAAATTTGCATGGAAACCCATTGCTTAAAACAACTTCATTTTTTACACAACATCCAAGTGAGCAATGTTATGGTATAGTAACCCAAAATCACTCACTTTACTAGAAAACTGCGTGGAAACCAGCTTTGACATTAGTTTAATACCCCCTTGCCTTAAACCACTTAAGTTTTTATACAAGCTAAAACTAAACAGCCCAATTGAATTAACATCCCACTTAGAAATGGTGTGCACTTTAAACCCAAATAGTTGACTTTACTAGAAAATTGTGTAGAAACAAGATTTAACATTAGTCTGACTTCAGCCTTAGATAAAACTAATTGAAATAAAACCCATTAAATCTGTCAAAATCTCAGCAGAGGATCTTTAACCTGTTTGGCTTTATTTCTGTCAGACGTCTACAAAAGTCCTCAGTTACAGATATTGAGAATTCAATTTTAGTTTATTAGTTTATTAATAATTTGAGATTTCAGAAGTCACCACTGTGGCGAAGAGTAGTTTCTTTACTTGGAACTTTGCACTGTAATATAGGCTTTTGTTAGATTACTGTCATTGTGTGTTATGGCAAGATAAAAAAAAAATCTATTTGATTTTAATTATTTGTCAAATTAAAGTTTGGTTCGCTGGTATAATCATTGATTTTTAATGTATTATAATGGTGTTAATTACACTTAACTGATAGCAAAATGAGAGCTATCAGTATTTATCATTAGATATAGCTATCGAAAATTAGTACCGATTGACAAGACATATTTTGGTACTCGATAGTACCGAGACAAGTATGTTGGTGCCTAAACAGTGTCGACCTCAATACCCAACACTATGGATGAGTGCTGTATGATTCTCCCACTGCAGCATGAAGCACATCACCCTTGTAAAGATTCATACGCTGATTCTTGATGATATCAAGTCAGTGAAATCAACATAACATTGTCATCATAATACAAGATTAAAGTCCCTCCTCCCCTCTCCCCTGACGGCCTGCACTTACACTGCATTTTTACCTTCCAAGCCTGAGCACGCTTACGTCATCAATGATGCGACTGTTTAGTTTAACAGAAAGAGAAGCGTTCTCGCTCACTACAATGAAGATTTATTTAGTTATATTGTTTTGTATTATTTTGAGTCGTTTGGGATGCAGTAACACACAGTCAAAATTCGCTGAACAGATCAACTGCATTTGACGCTCATAAATTGGCATAA
This sequence comes from Danio kyathit, assembly GCA_903798195.1. Taxonomy (NCBI): domain Eukaryota; kingdom Metazoa; phylum Chordata; class Actinopteri; order Cypriniformes; family Danionidae; genus Danio; species Danio kyathit. The sequence goes on along the minus strand of LR812538.1, from coordinate 4,731,295 downwards.
AAGTAATTGTGCTGCACACATTAGGAGGTTTGCTGAAGGTGCAGCTGAAGTGCAGCAAGGGGTTTACAACTTTGATAAACTATGACAATCCATTGAAAAGTCAGAATGGAATAATAAATCCATCTGAAACTCCTCCTTAAAAAGTAACACAGCATCTTCAGTTTTATGCCAGAGCCCAAACAAACTGATTAGGCCCACATCTTTCAACCGGCCAACATGGCCGGCCAATCGAATTACGGCTGTGACTGAAGTCCAACTTGGTCTATAAATTATCTTTTTTCATCCAAAAAGAAAACAAATGTTCATTCTGAACTCTGTCTCTGAACATCTAAAATAAATCATTTGGATGTAACTTTGCTTAATGGGATGTTAATTCAACTAAAGCTGTTTAGTATCACCTGGTGTGCAATCTTTGATTTGTTTAATGAATCTAGTAATTTCAATGACAGTACAGTTATCCACAACACCTCAAAATCATCACAAATTTTGATGCCAATTACATTTTTATGAAAACCCCTAAACTATTTCCAATAGAAAATATTTCACTTCATACTTCATTTTCTCAGCTAGTTGCTCCGTGTTCTCCCTGATAGCCTGGGAGAGCTGGGAAACTGGATTCAACATGAGATTGTCCAGTATTACCTGTAATCAAAAAAGTCAAAGGTTAAAACTATGTAAGTTCAGTTTATTTACACAGTATCTGAAAAACACTGCATTTGGTTATGCAGGTTGTTACACCCTCAGTATTTGACTAATGGATCAGATTAATAGTGTAATGAGCAAAAAATTGGACCAAATTTGACCTCTTCACGGTTCCAGGGACGCCGTCTGGAACTGTCATGGTCGTTCATATTTGAGTCCTGGTCTATTGGACTAGTTGAGCCTGGAGGAACCTTTTGATAGTTCAAACTTGCCTCGGGTATATGCTGTACCAGCTGCAGATTAATCAGGGATGGGAAAGCACTAGTAAGAACACGTGGACATCACAAGTTAAATTTGATGTTAAAAGACAAACATCTCTGAGCTCAGCATACAGTGGAAGCTTCGGAGATAAAACTGGGGAATATATGTATGGTCATGCTACTTCAGTTGTGAACAGCAAACTTTGATAAGTTCACAGTCAGTATAGCAACATTTATGGAAAATCTTCAAATATGAACATACAGCATTTGGAGGTGAGTAGTTGGAATTTCCATGCATTAGGGAATTCCCACAAGCAAATAAAACAGTGAGGCAGCAGTTTCAATGACAAGTTTCAAAGGTGGACATCAGACAGCTGTTAGTACAATGATATTGGCTCACAGAAAACAATTCATGTTTAATTTTGTGCACCACTAGGTGATAATGAGAGATGAACTCAGCACCTGAGGTAACAGGAAACTCTGTAATGATGCATATGGTCTCTGCACAAAAGAGAAAATATAACAAAACATACAAGTTGAACAAAAAAACCTTCTGTCTTTGTCTTTTTTTTGGGACACAATATAACTATCATGAGGTGTCCCGAGGTACCTTGACATAACTCCAAACCAAACATGCCTGGTTACTATTGACTTCAGTGTTTTTATTTACAATTTTCTAATCATGGTGCTAATGAAGAGAATCTCAAGACGTGCTTCATACTGAAGGTTGTTGGAATGATATATGATTTATGGTATTGGAATGGTATATGATGGAATGCCATTTAACTAAGCAAGCAAACTTTTAGCTTACCTCCTCTCTGGTCGAGATAGTGGATGCAGGGGTATTGGGCATGGAGACTGGGGAAGTGGTAGCTCCTATGCCTGAGGATGCCTGGGAATCACCATCGCCTGCTACATCATGGATTTCACGAGCAAGAATGGCAAGATCTTTAGCAAGGTCTTGACTCAGCCTAAGGGAAAAATAATAAATGCAAAATTTAAAATATAACAGGTCATTAGACATGCATGCACTCATCAATTCTAAAGAATATTACACTACAAAACAAAAAAATGCAGTAACAAAACTAGTAATAATAATAATAACAACCTGGCAATCTCTGCGCTATGAGTTGACCAGTTCTGGAAGTGTTCGTTCTGAGTTTCATCCTCTTCTGTTTCCAAAGAGCCACATTTTAGCCTCATTTGAGCAGTCTTCTGTGGTGTCTGTGTCTGAGTTGAAGCTGATGCATGGGACCGTTTTTGTTTACAGTTGATCTTAGTCTCAAACTCTTCCTCTGAGGTAGAGGAATAGTCAGAATCCCTTTGTCTACGGTGGGAGCCTTAAGTTGTAAACAAAAAGGCACAATAAAATTTTTAAAAACTTTTACGTTGGTAATTTACAACAAAAGGTACTATTTTGTCAGTAATAATGATAAATATTCTCCATTTTGAAAAATCCAGCATATACCAACATGGATTTACATGTCAGTCAGGCTGTTTAAAGTTAAAAACTGTCTTTTCTAGGTTATATTTTAGTTTTATTTCTTTTTTATAAACCTTATAATTGGTTACTTAAAGTTTTTTAGTAAGGTTACTACTTGTTAACTTTGTTAAAATTCCCTATAAATGTAAAAATTCCTTTTGAGAGAAATAAACTTTTAGCATCTTACGCTGGTCAACTAGTCAAAGCATGTTATACCTTATGCGTGTTGTGAGTGATGCAGGATTTTTCAAAAGAGATGTGGTCTTGTAAGAGAAATAAACTGACTAATACCTACCAGCTGTGCTACTGTGTTTAACTGGGTTAGAATGGGTACGAGAGGAGGAGTGTTTCCCAGCTGCGGCAGTCCCTTTGCTGTTAGCATGCCTCACCTCACTTGAAGCACCTTTCCTTGCACTGCTACTTGCCTCTGTAGTACGGTTAGAAATGCCATGCTTACTTGAAGTTGACTCATTGTCACTTGGAACAGTGAAGGACCGGGTGCGTTTCCGAGGCATGGCAAGAATATCTAGCCTTGAGAGTTTTTTTGAGTCTGTCTTGCTGTGGTCAGAACTTGGAGATGCTCGATCTGTCTCTGCGCTCTCATTATCTGAGGCCTCACCTAGTCGAGCTCGGCGGAGCATAGAGGCACGTGTTGGTCTTGGAGCTGAAAGACTGTTGGATCTGGTCAGCACCTGATGGCTTACTTTGGTCACCTTATTGGGGTCCTCCTTCTGCAGGGGAGCAGTGAGTTTTTTACGGTTGTTTGGCCGTGAACTTGACTCATGGTCTGAAGTAACCGCTTCAGGCCATAGCTGCTGACCATGCTGATTATCTGAAAGGTCTAAAGAACCACGGTTGCCAGCACTGCGACGAAGCTGGAGCCGACGAGTTAGTTCAGCTTTACTGGTATTATCTGCAGAGGCATGATTTTTGCGCTTCTCTGACAGCCTTTCACGAGCTGTGGGTTGTCGTGCTTTGTGTTTTGCAGGCAAACCAGATGATGATTTCTCCTTTCCTGTGTCATTTGCAGACGTATGCTTCTTAAGTGAACTGACAGGGGCATTTTTACTGCTGACCATGCTTACAGTACTGGCAGTATCCACATCTGAATCACCAGAAAAAGAGTCTTCTTTTGCGGGAGAGCTTCCTTTTTTGGATCGCTGACTACATCCAGGCAACTTCTCTTCTGGTGCCAAAGATTTCTCTGCTTCCTTAAGAAAGGTAAATGTATCTTGAAGTGTCTCCTCTGTATCCAAGCTTCGCAAAGCAGGATGACTAGAGATATGTGGCAGTTTCTTGACTTGAATGTTGTCACTTGGCCTGTCTTTGGTAAAACTCTCTTGTCGAACAAATGAGGTTGAAGTTTCTTTGGTGGGCACCACATCCCTGTTATGTGTCTGAAGATCTGGGGCGGATGAGTTGGGTTTCACTGGACGTCTAGACTCATGGCCACTCAAATGTCGTATCAAGACAGTGGTTGGAGGTATCTTGAAAGAAGAGTCTTTCTCTGGCTGTGAAAGAACCGGACTTTTGGACAAATCAGACTTGGATAAACCATCCTCAGAACCTATATAAAATGAAGTGGGTTTAGGAGTGGGTGGTGGCATCTCTCTCAGCTCTCTGGAATGGTTTACATTTTCTGAAGGTGGGTGTCTTGTAGTTCCTATTCTTCCTTGGCTCCGACCACTTCTATCAAGGATGGAGCTATCATCTGAACGGCTGGTGTCACTCAGACTGTCTGGGTCCACATCATCTTGGACGCGAAGCCTCTGTGTGTTGTCTTGCTGCTGTGGCATTCTGGAACCTTTCTCTGGTGGCTCATGGTCCACATTTGTTTCATGTCGGATTAAGATACTAGGGGTTGTGTTTTCTAGTTTTTCTCCAGGAGGAACCTGAGGAAGTAGCCGTCTAGTCCTGGAACTTTGACTTCCCTCTGATTCTGAGATATCCAAGCATTGACCAATAATTAATGTCACTCTGTCATCTACAAAATTAGAAAAATGAAATGTATTATTATTTTGTGGCCTTGTCCATGATCAAAACCAAAATTGTATGCAATACACCCTTGCTCAACAACTACTAATGGTTTTGAATTAATATACCTCTTTCTGCAGGTCCACTTTGGGGTGGAACTGGTACAGATCCTTGTGTAGCCCCAGGATCACTATAAGTGTCTGCAAGGCTGGCCCAACGTGAGACCCATTTAGGCCCTACTACACCAGGATGTGCCTAAATTACAAAAGGTATGTTTTACATTGAGTACATCAACTGTTCACTGTTCCCTGACACAATTGGAGTTATGTTTCAATAAAAAATGGCCCAGTTGCCTTAGCAGTACATAATTGCAATACCTGCAATGAGATGAGTTGGTCCCTGCCATGGCCAAATGATGATGTTGACATCACATCAGCCGCATTACTGTGGCTTTGACTAAAGAATAGCTGCTCACTGTCCCCATCATCAATCACAGGTCTATAAACTCCAAGAGTCTGACCACTGTATTCCGGCGCATCTAAAACACCAAATACCTGTGAAATGTCAACAGATGTGATTTCTCAAATACTGTCCTCCTCTCTTTGGACCACGTAATGGCAACCCACACCAGCATTTAAAAAAAAGTTTATAGTCTATATCAGTGGTTTTCTACCTGTGGGCCACAGCCCCCATCACTCCAGATGGTCGTGAAGGTATTGCTGCGGGCTGTTATTACTAGACACAACATTGGTAATGTATGTAACAATGTCAACTCGTTATTTGATTTGATTATTTTAACAAGAAATAAATGATAAATTGGTACTTCATGTTGGCTATTGGATTTCACAGATTTGTTAAATAACCAACTAATTTAAAAATGTGTTTTTCCTCAATACTTGACTGTCAACAGGCCCAGTAATCTAGCTCTCTACCAGTTCTGACTGCTCGTCTAACTTGAGATCTGCACTTGCATAACCCAATGAAACTGGGACAATTGATGTGTGAATGATGGTACAGGCAAATTGGGTATATGTAAGAATAAAAAAGGCAAATAAATTGGTCTTTATGTCACTTAACTGAACTGAGTTTTAGTTGATTGTTTTAACTCCGTAAAGGAACTTGACATCTTTCACATGTGCACTTGTCATTAATAAAATATATCTGCAACTAAGCATAACAACAATGAAAAAAAATCTAACTATTCCATAATATTGATGGATCACGCCATTAAATAAACCTAGAATAATCAGAGCAAAACTAGATTTATCTAACTATTGGTAACTAAAGTGTTTTATAATCTCAGCAGCCAGAGAAAAAAAAAATAAAGTTAAGAAGTTAAGGGTAAAGAGCCCAACTAAACCAGTCTCTTACTTCCGTTATTGCGACACACACAAAACACCTAAACCTCTGTTAATTCTCATTACGAACTGTATGAAAATCAATCCGGTCGGTAAAAAGTGAATTCTGATTGTGGAGTTTAATGATCCTCTCTAAGACTGAATGTGTTTAATTTTATTTTAATAGTTACTTTATTTAATGCTATAAATTAAGTCACTGTTTGTGTTTATTGCTTTATTCCTTCATTAATTGTGATTATTAACAGCAAGTGTGAATCAGTGTCTAAATTCACCCATTTGTTATAATTGACTCTGTCAAGTGAGCTATATTAGTGTACATAACAGTGAATGAGGGCACAAAGTGTTCTTTTAAACCCAGACTTCAAATGTTCGAATGACTTCAAAGAATTAAAAACTCTGAGCTCTGTAAATTCAGTTTACTGCTGTTGCCAACTTTCTCTGACACAAAAACTTTTTTTCACAAAATATTACTGTTTCGGTGAAAAAAAAAAGTATTTTACTATAGAATCTGGCCATTTTTTACAGCGTACCTGTTCTTTGATTGCTGATTTGCTTAAGGGTCAGTCTTTCTGGGCTTGTTGACTTGTTATATACATTCATTCATTTTTTTTCAGCTTAGTCCCTTTATTAATCTGGTGTCGCCACAGTGGAATGAACCGACAACTTATTCAGCATATGTTTTACACAGTGGATGCCCTTCCAGCTGCAACCCATCACTGGGAAACACCCATACACTACGGACAATTTTAGCTTACCCAATTCACCTGTACCACATGTCTTTGGACTTGTGGGGGAAACCAGAGCACCCAGATGAAACCCAAGTGAACACAGGACGAACATGCATATTCCACACAGAAATGACAACTGACCCAGCCGAGGCTCGAACCAGCAACCTTCTTGCTGTGAGGCAACCGCACTACCTACTGCGCCACAGCGTCACCCTTGGTATATACATTTTATTTTTATTCAAATGATTGGCATTTTATTCAATAAAGAAAGTTCTAAGTAAGTTACCAACCTGCAAAATAGTGGATTAATTAAAAACTTTCAGGGGGGCGCAGACACAAAAAAGGTTGGAAACCACTTGTGTAGACCACTAAAACAATTCGTATGGTGCACCACAAAATACAAAGTGTCACAAATACAGGGTTGTCTATTACTAATTGCTAATGTATCTGTATAATCAAATGGCAGAAAATGTTTTGACTACTAAACACTACTGATATATTGTGATATACACCAATGGTAATATGATCATAATGAGCACAAAGAAAAAAATATTACCTGGTCAATCATACTTCTTGCTTCTTCAACTTCCTTATCTTGAGACTCAGTCTCAATTGTGTAGGTTCCAGCATCACTCAGACTGTCCTCCTCTTCGGTTCGTGTCACCCTTGTTGCCTTAGTTTCAACACAACTAACTACCTGTGGTGAAACTTGGGGCACAGATGAGCAGACTGGTGAGGCACTAAAAACTGGACTCCTTCCAGGGATGTGGGAAGGGGCCGAGACAGGCGATGATGCTGAGAGAAGAGACTGGGGTAATGCAGAGTGCTGGCATGGAGAAGAAGGATATGATACAGACACGTGTGCAGAGGTCTCTGCCGGGGAGGATGAAGGAGTGTGTGATGGGGACATCATCACTGGTGGAGCAGACTTGGGTGGCAAGAAACTCTTTCCTGTATCCTTGGAGAATTCTTCTGTAAATTCCTGAGCTAGTTTTGAATTTTTGCCCATGCTTCCAAAAGGCTTAATAGTGATAGTTGGTGAACAGCGAGAGGAGATCCCTAATAGGGATGAGCTGCTCCCAGTGTCTTCAGTCTTCTCCCTTTTCAGTGAGCTTGATCGCTGTGAACCTCCTTTCAGGGGAACAGTGATTTGCTGTGTTGGAGGAACATGTCCATGCACAGAGGCAGGCCTTTCTCCATGAGCCAGACCTTTGCGCCTCTCTAGTTTGGCTTTCAGTGCAGAGTAGGAGTCAGCATGCACAGAATTGTGGGTAAAGGACTGCGATCGCTTCTTTCTGGGATTATCATCAAAAAACTCGATAATGAAGGCCTGTTGAGTGTGAGGCTCAGTGTGACCGGGCTCCACCTCTGTCCGAGGAGGAGAGGAACCTTCTTGGATGGGATGATCTTCGCTTTCATCAGGCTTTCCTTGGTGGTGTTTGTGTTGTGAGTGTGTTTGAGGATGATGAGATTTTTGTGATAAGACAGACTGCTGGGACAAAAGTGATTCTGATGGTTCGGATGTCTTTGATTGAGTTGACTGGTATGACTGTACTGATTGCATGGAATGATGTGACTTGCTGCATTTTCCTTTCATCACAGGGTCTTCAGAATCACTCTGGGTTCCATCGTCATGATGGTGTCCTATTAAGTTTACAGGTGGATTTTAATTTATTAATGCATTAATTATGCCAAGCATTACATGCATTCAGGGTTCCCACTAGGGCTGCGCGATATTGGAAAAATCTGACATTGTGATATTTTGTTTTGCCGCTATATATTGCAATAATTTTACTTTATGATTTGAATAGCTCTATTGAGAAAGATTTCATTAATTTAGATAGACTGGGGAGATCCAGTTTTTTTCTATGCAGTGCATCTGCTTAAAATAAAAAACATGACAAGCAAAAATATATAAATAAACATTCCTTTAGGGTTTTCTGGGGAGTCTGACCCTATTACAGAAGCATATTCTAACCAAGTACAGAAATCGAACAATCAAATGTAAAACAACATGGTTATCATTGTATAAATAATATATATATATATATATATAATAACTTTATCTTTTAATCTTTAATAAATAATCTGATCCTGCGATGTGACAATTGCAGGTAAACACATTGCAATATCGATGCTCAAACGATATATTGTTCAGCCTTAAGCCTGGTTCATACTTCTGCGTCGAGTGATCGGCGTGACCCAAGGTGCGTGCCTTGCGCATTGCCGTGCATTTATACTTTTGCGCGCTGTTTTGTGTTGTTCTGCAATAACACTTCAAAAACGCTAGCTCGCAGTAGAGCCGCACGATTCTGGCTAAAATGAGAATCGCGATTTTTTTGCTTAAAATCAAGATCACGATTTTCTCACGATTCTGTAGATGTAAAATAAAGGGTAATATGAGTCGGCTATTATTATTGTTATTTCTCAAACATATGGTAAAACAACTATAATAATAATAATAATAATATGTGTATAATAATGTGTGATTAATCATGCAGCTCTAGCTCGCAGTAGGTGTTTATGTTCCTCTGTGTCGAGTTTCTTCGCTGGTGTTTTGTTTTTCTGAACACTCCCTTAATGCATTAGTGGCTAAAAACTCGCTCATTTTGAAGTGAGGGCCAGCGGACATGCAACAACTTTAATCATAAGGTAAACACAAAACAACAGTCTCCATCCAGAGCTCTTTCATGGGACTCCACACTTGTAAACACTCACTGCATCGGGCTTGCGTGGCTCTCACCTCCGCCCACACTCGTCAGCGTTACCAAGCCAACCAACCACAGAGCTTGCGCTATGCGTCATTGCGATGTGTAGTTACATTTTCTGAGAGGTGCGAGTCGCAGACAGCCACGGCGAGGGCTATGCATCCCCACGTAGACTGCGCCGTAGCATACGCATACGTGTGCGCTTGACGCAGAAGTATGAAGCAGCCTTTATTTGCCAAATGTCAAATTCCTTTGACTTTCACTGCCTCAAAATAAATAAAAGTTTTGGCATAAAAAAAGACCAAAACTAAAGATTTAAAAGCGAATAAACTATATTTTTTGTTTATTAACTTTCGCTAAACAGTTTTAAATGGTGTTTTCCTTTTTCCTTTCCAAATTTAGTTTGAGCTTCACAAATTTACATTTTCTGCTCTGACCCGAACCCTGTCATGAGGATGGGCTTAACAGTGGTCTTCTCCGATTTTCTAGTGAGTTTTCGATGGACAGCTCTCGGTCATGGATGTAAAGACTGGTGCGGATAATAGAAAAAAGTGTCTGCCGATTTGAATTCATGCTTGCATTATTTTGGTGACATAATAAGTTTAGATGAGATAAACCTAGACCTGTATAGAAATACAATTTTGATTAATTATTGTAGTAATTTACATTATTAATATATGTCTTAATATATGTAAATATTAATAATAGGCATTTTCCCCACTAACACTGTGCAAATTATCTTATCAGACATGTAAAACGGACGTACCAATTTACATGCAAATCAATAACCTGCCAATACATGCCACGTTTTTACAGTACAGGAAAAAAATCTGGTTATTTCTTTGTGGCAAGGTCAATTGCAAGCATACACAGTTCACTCAGAGACGTCCTATTTATTCTGAGTTGCACCTGCAGTGCTAAATAAAACAACTGAGCATTTAAAATGTTAATGAGAAAATTAGACAGATCATTCTCCTCTCAAATTTCTAGATGTGTTCCACCTGTCCTTTGGCTGCACAAGATGAGAATAGTTTTTTAAATAGTTCTGGGAAAGGAAAAGGTCAAATTTTCTACTACCCAATAAGACATGCCTTGGCTGAATGCACATGAAGGATGCTTGATTCCTTTTCAAATACTACACATGCATTTCACTGAGCTGGGACATTCCAATGCTTAACATGAAAAGCTTCTTGCTTCAAAGCAGTGTAAAAGACCAAAACATATAATTAATAAAGCATAGATTGTAGCAGATTAACCCAAAATAAGAACGCAAGACGTTTAAATGTACATTTAGTGTTTTCTATGGAAGGAAACGGCTCACGCTTTGCATTCTTGGGCTCATAAGGCCATGTTAAGCATTGTTCACGTCACACGTTTTAGAATGTCCTGCCAGAGGGAATCACTGTAATGGGAAAAAAAGTGTGTCTGTCAGGTTATTATTGAGAGTAATTATTATTATTAATGACATTATTCTGATAAAGGAAAATGGTTTATATGTTTACAGGACCACACAACATGCAAGTAAATGAAGTCTCTGCGACCAGGGCAGAGAACTGTCTGTCAAAAACTCACTAGCCAATCAGAGAAGACTATTGTTAAGCCTGCCCCCACAATAGGTTTGTTACTAAATGCCTAATGTAAATTCGCAAAGTCCAAACTAAATCTTAAAAAGCAAAAACACTGGCAGAACCAGAGCAGCCCACTACAAACAATCAAAATGCTACCCATCTGTGCAGGCCCTTGAACATGTTTACCAACTCCTTTTCTATAAAAGCACAAAAGCCATATATAGGAAATAATGACAGTTGACAAATTACTTAAAAAAACTTAAAAAAAAAATTAATTTATTATTATAATAAAATTATAATCCACACTGGAAGTCCATCTTGTGTTTTTTGAGGGAGCTAAATAATGAACATAACAAAAACTGCCTGCTGCCGCACACGGTTAATGTTGATTAACAAAATAAAGTTAAATAATAAAAGCAATGTGTCAGAAACCCTTAATAAATTAAAACGTTTAACTCGAGTGAAGCATCAAAACATAGCTTAAAAATTTTAGATATTCAATCAAACGATTTAAAAATGCAACAAATATTTATTTGGGCCGAACTACAAAACCAAATATTAAAAAATTGTATTAGTTTTGCTTAAGTTGCACACTAGTTTGATCATGTACAAATATCATTATAACTATAGTGTATAAATATTATTATAACTCTATAGGCCTACATCATGCTGACGATCAAAAACAAAATAACATGATATCACAGGCGATTGCCTTCTGCGCGCTGCTTATGGTCTCCATACGGGCTGTGCACGCACTGCTCACGCTCTGCTCGCACGTGCGGTGTGAAACAGGCGTGACTCTCGACCATTTTGACAAATACACACCGGCATTGCAAGCTCAGAGCCCAAAATGGGAGTTTGTGATTGGGTCAGCCTAATGTCAATAAAGAAAAGAACTAATGGGTTGCAGATCATGTCACATGGGCCGGTCTGTCCGAAAACATAAGAAGATGATCAGGCTGGCTCAAAAAGTAAGTCGGCCCAGCGAGAAACTGCCCGGTCTGCCAGATGGCCAGTCCGCCCCTGGATGTGTAATGCGACTTTATCACAAAGCACATTTAGACAAAGCCTATGTGAACATTTTACCATGATTTTTCAAATTTTATTGTATAATAGATTTGAAAAGTTTTATTTATTTAAATCATTTAGTCATTTATCAGAAATGATGCAGTAGTAGGTTTATCACTGGGATCAACTGGTACCGGGCTGCACAAGAAATCATTAATTATGTCAGAGTCTGAACAATCTTTTATTTTGAAAAGTCTTTTATTTTAAAAAATGAACGTATTCTCTCGGTTACATCTCAGTCATTTGAGCGCCCAAATTTAACTCTCACACAGCAAAATGAGTAAAAAACAGACATAAAGTTTCTTTGCTAAGGGAAAAAGGCCCAGTGAAAGACCAGCAAATTGCCAAGGAATGGATCTACAACCCATTTGTCAACAAATCAGGTGAATCCACCATGTCTGTACAAGAAGATCAACTGATGGAGATCGCAAATGACAGCTGCCTTTTAGGGGCCGTTTGTATATCGTGTCTTTTCTAGAGTTCACGCAAGTTCGTTATTTCCAATAGCGTGATGCACTCGCGCCTTCCAGACACGGCCAGTTGAATGAATCCCTCGAGCGCCGAGCGCACCATGTGCCAAGAACTAACCCATCAGCTTCCGCTTGTATGGAATATACACACTTCGGTAGACTAATTATCTCAGACAAACACAGAACACCCAAACACTGCAGTGCTTTGTAATTTTCTTCATAAATAAAATTTGTATCAGAGTGACAGCAATGTTTTGTCAGCTTGTCATCCTTTCAGAAAATGGTTGATGGTCGTCTAGCAACCTACAACCTACGAAGCAGCACTTCCCTCCACACCCCCTCCCCCTAGCCGCAAAAAAATCACTAGCAAAATACAGGAGGGTCTGGTCAAGCATGGAGCAGACAAAAACATGTAGTAAACAGCATTTTAACAGGTACAGCCTGGTCACTGTATTTGATTGCTGATTGAGAAGTGAGAAAGATATCCCAGATAATCCATGACTTGGATAAACTATATAGACCAGGGGTGTCCAAATTCGTTCCTGGAGGGCTGGTGTTCTACAAAGTTTAGTTCCAACCTCATCAGACACACCTGGGCTAGCTAATCAAGCTCTTACTAAGCTTTCTAGAAACATTCATGCAGGTATGTTGACGCAAGTTGGAGCTAAAATCTGCAGGACATCGGCCCTCCAGGACTGAGTTTGGACACCCCTGATATAGACTTTGAATGTCTGGAAGAGACCATGATATTGCAGAAATTCTGTGACCTGTGGGAACCCTGTGCATCAGTCTCACAATAAAAGCATTTTTACAGAAGATGTCTCTTACCTTTGAGTGTCCGAATATGCATCGCCAAGTCACTCTTGGTGCTGTATACGTCCTCACAGGGTGTCCTCCTGCACATCATGCTGACATCACTCTGCACAAGCCAATCTGCCACCTTGCTCTCAGCTGACAAAACCTCTGTGGGAGTAGCTGCCAGAGTGTTACCAGGCTGCTGTTGTTTGCTACGTTGACGGGATGAGAACTTCGTCACATGATCCTTGATTTTAATCTTGCCTGGCATGCAATCATCAAACTCGATAGTAAAAGAAGCATGACTTTGGACAACTGGAGGTGTGGAGATCAGAGAAACATTTGTATCTTTGGTTGGGATGTCAATCAAGTCTGTCGTTGGGGACTTGTGTTGCACGTGAAACTCCTTAGTTGGAATTTCAAAATAGCTGGGCTCTCTGTTGTACAGGTAGGTTGACTTTGCTTGGCCATCATGGATCTCCTGAAGGTTATAATCATCCTCTGCTGTGTGGATCTCCTTTGTTAGGTCTGTCAACAGACACATTTACCAAATGTTATTAAAGTGATTGTCCATAAATATGAAAGTGTTAAGGAAGGACAAGTGCTTACCTGAATGATTGTCACTTGACCTTCGTACTTCACTGTTTTCCATGTTCCCAGAGTCCTCCTCACCCCACCATGATGGCTGGCCATACAATGGTGTTGGCCGGGGTACAGGGGATTCTGAAGAGGAATAAATACACATGTAAACAAGGAAATATTAAGAGAGGCTTTGTGGAATGAGAGATATTGACTTAGTTCACATACTAATCTCAATCTATCAAACCAACAAAATTTTTGAACACTTCTCTTCATCACGGTCAGAATGCTTGAAATGCTCTTGCATAAGATTACTGTATAGCAAAATATATAAACATTCTTCCTTATTTCAAACAACCATTCATTTTCTTCAGCTTAATCTCTATTTCAGAGGTTGCCACAGCGGAATGAACCACCAATTATTCCAACATATGTTTTGTGCAGCGTATGCCCTTCCAGCTGCAACCCAGTATTGGGAAACACCCATACACACAAATACTACAGACAGTTTAGTTTATCCAATTCACCTGTACTGCATGTCTTTGGACTGTGGGGAAAACCGGAGCACCCGGAGGAAACCCACGCCAACCAAACAACCAGAATACTGGACAAATTTCTTTTCATTTTCAACAAATTTTTCACATTTCAACAAATGACTTTTTACTTTATGTTAAGAAAGAAAAAAAAAATTTTTGTACCTCATGATTTACACCTTATGACCAGTCAGTATGTTTTATGAGTACTGTTCAGATGTTCTAGAGAATATGAATGCTCCAAATGTATGCTGTGAAAATGCTGGGTTCCACACAATTCCTTCATGTTGTCCCAACACTTATCAATTAAGTTAACTTAATTGTTTTACAAATTTAAGTGGATTGAACTAGGGTTGGGCGATGTTGACCAATTTAGCATCGTACGATGGATGATGGCATCGTCTTCATAGGTGGAGGTGAATTAATTATTTATGAATAATTAAGTAATTCATAACGAATTGATTATTTGTAGTTTCAACTACAGTACCAGACCCGCATGGTCTTTGTTTTACTCATAACCAAATCATAAATAAATAAAGATAAGTTACACACAAATTACCACCTGTCAATCGCATGAGTAGGCAGAGTGATCTGTGTTGTTATAATGGCGTCCACAAACTTGGTTGGTAAAAAAGGCGCACAACCAACAGGAACCAACCAACAGTATCTGAGGGTTTCGCCAAAATTACTAAGTACAAGCGTGAAAGCAAAAGATTGAAGCAGTGTACTGATGCTGTGACACGTTACCTGATAGATTCAAAAGACATAAGAGTTGTTAGATAGCGACAAGAATAATTAAATATCACGTTTAACAGCTATAGTGAGATGCCAATCCTTGATAAACTGTCCGACGTACACTGTTCTCTGGAGCTCAGACGAGAGCATGACAGTGTGTGTGGGTGTGGTCACGTGATGTGCGTTTTCAGCGGACGGAGGGCTGTTCAGAAATGCCAGATGAAACGCCTTAAATAAACCTTTTAGCACTTGACTTAATAGACTGTGTGGTTCATGAGCCATGTTGTAAGCCAGATAATACCAATGTCAATAAAGTACCAGCAGCTAGACTTTAGCCCTGCTCATGCTGTGCAATTTCAGCCATGATTTAGGAAATCTAAGACAAATTTGGCAACTCCTAAAAATTTTTAACATGTTCACCAACAGCCGCCTAATGGCCACTATGATCAGATTTTCCCCGCAATCAAGTTCAGGCAGCATCAGAAGATTTCAGACTCTTTGCTGCAGTGTGATTCAGCTGTAATGAACATCAAACCAAGAACCATTAGGAACAACGAATCTGACACAATCAACGACAAATGACGAAACTGTTTTTTTCTGGTTTTATTATTGAGGCACGCTGAAAGCAAAATCATTGCTACTTTAAGCATCACTGAATACAAAGTTCTATAGTGAACAGAGTTGGGTGTAATGTGTTCCACAGTAACACATTACTGTATTCTTTTTTTGGGGGACGCAGTAATGTAATGAATTACATTTTAAATTTGTGTAATTTTATTACAGTTACCAAAGTCAGTGTCATTTCGTTACTTGCGTTACAAATATAGATTTCAGAAAATAAAAGCTTCTTTTAAATCACGTTTTCTGCTGCAACAACAGTTTATGAGCATTTGCTTTTAAATTGCTGGAGAACGCGAGCTGAAAAAGTGCTGAAATGGCTGCTAAGGAGAGTGGTTGCTTTTTCAAGTGGAGTACAGACATTACTTTGATTCATTGAGTGTAAAAAAAATAATGTGTCTATGTCCAGAAATTTCTTCTGCTTTTAACTCAACCAGCAAGAGAAAGCAGTCTGCGACAGTACTCCTAAACAGGCTAAATTGGATTTTTGAGCAGGATTGAGAATAAAGGTAACTTCTGAAATTGTGAAGAGAAGTGTATCTGCTTATGGGGCCATTCACATATTGCTTCTATTGTGTGTGAAAATTCGTTATTTCCCAATGAGGTTGTTTGACATGTCCACCGACTGCTGCTGAACGGCCTCTATGATCAGATGTCTGTTAGCAAAATCATTACTACAGTTTGTATATGTTTGCCGTGAGGTATGATATCAAAACGCCGGATAGTGAAAGTGTCACGGATGGATGATGTAAATCTCAGAGTGAGCTTTTTGCATGTTTGGCACATCTTGATTGTCATTCAGTCTGATATTATGACAAGTGACATCTTATAGTGTGACATGTTCATGCAGTCTGACATGCTACAATTGTTTAGGATGATTAAAATCGCACAGTGTGAGTGGGGCTTTAAGAAGCAAAGATTATCTTTTGTAGCTGTCACCTGGCCAAAAACTCAGCTGTGAGGGATTAACAAATAAACCAACCTATTGTTCTGAAATGTAACACATAAACAGAGATTAACTATGTTTGAACAACCTACAAACTCTATTGTTATAGTTTATATAATCTTTATCTTTTCAATAGCATTCTCAGTCTGTCTTTATATCATTCTTACCTGTGAGACTCTTACGATCGGAGCGCTCTAATTTAGACTTTTCTTCTTGCACATTCTGCTGTTTTCCCTCTTCAGATTTTATGCCCATCTGTAGCTGACTGGTGTACTTCTCATGCTGGCACAGCAGGGACAGGCAACCAAAAGAGTATAAATATATACTACATAAAGTATTTTTTTTTACATGATATAGACAGAACAATAACTAGACGCAAACACAGAGATAGAACATACCTTGAGTGCCTCCTCAGGGACTTTATGTTGACTCCTCTCAAGAATATACACATGTGAATGTGCACTAATGTTAAGTTAAAACATTACAGCTTAGATGTATGCAGATCTTAAGAACGCCATAAGCAACAATGTGAAGAAAGGAATAATTTTTGGTGAGTTCTTTTTAAATTGTATTACATCATAATAATATACAGTATCAATGCCCAAACTAGGCCATATTTTATTTTTAAAAAAATCTTCAAAAGTTTGTACAGAAAATGCCTAAAACATCAGTTGACCAAAAGTAAAAGTCTCACACTTGATGCCAATGAAAAGCTCACCAGAAAAAAGGATATCATATCCAAAACGAACAATGTCTGACAGCTTGAGGGTTATATATGTTTGGTCGGGAATTCTCAAGTCATTGACAAAAGTCTGAAAAACAAATGAAGATATTTTAGTAAATGAGTCAATGCTATACATTTCCTACTGTAAACAAATAATAACAAAATCATAAATAGGAGGGATTATATACCCAAAAATGTGTTGTTAAATTTGTTGCCATCTAGTGGTAGTGGTTTGAACTAGTTTAAACTGAGTACTCAGTGAAATGAACCTGCATAAAGTGAAGTAAATTCAGAATGTTTATATGAAGGAAACTGAATTTCTTGGCAAAAAAATTAAAAAGTAAATAAACAATGCATTCCAAAGTAACGCGCTTGTGTCAAGCTGCTGTGTTAAACCTATTGTAATGTTTTTCAGTGAATATTAAATTACTGAAAGAGCTGCAGTTTATTTTGTATTTTTCATGTTTCAAAAGTAGCTTCAATGTAAAGTAATTGGTTCTCTGATTACTTTTTGCATGAAGTAATTAGTAATGTTATCAAATTAAAATTTTCCAATAGTAATCAGTAACTTGTAATCTATTACTTTTTAACTTACCCAACCCTGAAATAAAATTGTAGATGGCACATGCTGATGGGTCATTAAAGGAATAGTTTTAGTTAAAAACAATTACAATTCTGTCATTCCCTTGAATTGTTATAAACCTTTTTTTGTTCTGTTTAACAAAAAATGATATGTGTGTATGTGTGTGTGTGTGTTTTCTTTTTCAAATATTTCCCAAATGATGTCTGATAAATTTTTTTCTTCTGGAGAAAGTCTTTTTTGTTTTATTTATTTGTTTATTATTATTATTTGTTTTATTATTTGTTTTTAATTTTTTAAAAACCATTTTAAGGTCAATATTATTAGCTCCTACATATTTTTTAATAGTCTACAGAACAAACCATCGTTATACAATAAACTACCTAATTACACTAATCTGCCAAGTCAACCTAATTAACCTAGTTAAGTCTTAAAATGTCACTTTAAGCTGTATAGAAGTGTCTTGAAAAATATCTAGTAAAATATTATTTACTGTCATCATGGCAAAGATAAAATAAATATATATATATACATACATACATACATACATACATACATACATATATATATATATATATATATATATATATATATATATATATATATATATATATATATATATATTAATATATATATATATATATATATATATATATATATATACTGGAAACCTGCAGCAAAATACATTACACAGCCAAATCCATATCCACTACCACACCAAAATCTCAAGAGAGTTGACAGAACTTGCATTAGAAAGCACAACTCACCATGATTTTAGCTAAAACATATAATCTTCTCAATGCTCTACTAAAAGTCAGTGACACTTTGGATGGCTTAATGGAAAGAAATAATTTTCATTTTTGGGTGAACTATCCCTTTAACTAATTAAGAAAGATAGTTATTAAAGTGATAACTACTTGCAGTAAGTCTGCAACAGTCTCCAGATAGCAGTGTGTTTTACTATTTCCCAGACATTTTCAAAACAAAGGGCAAAGAGAATCCCAACTGTATTTCACAGTATTTTAAAAATGCACCAATATTTGATGTTAATATTCAGAGCTTCAATCATAACTACCATGTTGCTTTTTGTTTTAAAGCTTACCCCGTTTAAACTTCCAAGGTCTTTGACGAGGTGCTCATCTGTGGCAGGGTTATAGTTGATAACAGCATGCTGTTTATCTACACTCCGAGACTAAAGGAGTAAAAAACATTAAACATACCAGTGTTAAACACAGAAAAAATACAATACTTTCATAATTCCTAAATAACTCGGCATATTATTTGTGTTTATTTTCTAATTAAAACATGTTGGCAAGAAATCCAAATGCACTCTTCTTATTTTTGTATGTATATAGCAGAGCTTGATATAAACAATGTATCTGTGCATTTCATTATTTTGTAGAAATTGATTTGCCTCATAATCTTTAAGAGCAGGGGTCTCAAACTCAAATTGGCGAGGGGCCATTTCAGTACAAGCACAAGAAAAAAGTGGAAACCTGACATAATTGATGCATCTTAGGACAACAAACATGACGTTTATATTTCAAGCATTACCTGTGACCAGTGATAATGCAAATCAGCACATTTATCGTGTCACACATCACCTGTTGAAATACAGTATATCTGTGGTTGTGTGTATGGCTGAGCATTAGACACTCACTCAGTCATTCTTCCACAGACCATGCAGTCAAAACTCTCGCTTTTTGCTTCTTGTTGTACATATTGAAGGGGGAGTTTAAATTGCTATGAAAATACTACAAATAATAGGCATAATAATAATTATTCTGTCCCAACCAATTGTAATGTCCCAATAGCGCAAGAATAGGAGAAAGCAGTTTGGATAACTTGATTTTACTGGCAATTGGTCTTCTCAATATCTTTCTTTTTTATGTAAAACTACACCAAGAGTGGAAAAGTATGTACATATTCACATTTACTTTAACAAGTTCAATTCAACTAGAAGTACAATTTTAGTGTACATAATTTTTATGCAAATCTTAATAAGCATATGAGGAAAATCTATTAAATGAGACCATTTGAGCAAATTTATCATGTGTTACACCGCCAGCATAACGTATGAGCCATGAAGAAGTGTTTGTACAACACAATACAGGTGGTATAAAACTGATAATAATCAAACGACCCTTGAATATTTACAAAAAATAGAGCTTTAGTAAAAATAGAGCACTTACAAACATATATTTTAACGTTTAAACAGAATTAGAATGCATATGTGTTACTCTCAACCGTACACTGAGAGAAAATGAAAGTAAAACTAATCTGAATGCAGTACTTTAAATGTCGACTAGGTGGCAGGTCAAAACCACAAGTGGTTAGATGTGACTGCACAACAATGTTAGTGGTTCAGAAATATAGGAGGGCAGGCCGTAAATGGCCTCCAAAAAAGTAGTTTGAGACCCCTGTCCAACAGTGAGATGTTTTATTGTGTCCACCTACCACACCTAACTCCAAATCCAAGTGACAGTGCAGCAAGGAGGAGCAAAAACTCAAGCTCCTCCTCACTAGAGCTGAAACTCTTCCTTGTGGCTCTGCAGTGAGTACCACTTATAATCTTTAATCAAATACCATGATCTTCTCTCCCCCCTCAGAACAACTTTTCTTTACTTCTGGTCACATGAAATGCCTGTAGGACAGGGCTATCTGTTTCGTTTCTGACCTGCCTTTACCAGAGGCAATCATTAAAACAAAGATAATATAATTCCATCTGTAAAATTTGGCTCATTCTGTCAAAACATTCTTTACCAGAGGCTGCCGATGGTGATTCCTCCTCTGTTTTGTTAGCATTGCATATTCCAATAATCCAATCATTTCTTAATTTCATTCTGATTTTAAGCGTTTGTCAGTTGACCCCTCCTTCGTCCCAATTTTGACTCTAAATAAATCAAGTAATTACTAAGGCATTTTATATATCTTATATACAAGATTTGTTTGATCCAACTTTGTGGGATGATTCATGAATTAAAAATTATTTGATGAAATATTTCAATACATCTGTGGGACATTTTTAACATAATCTAAGCAGAATTCATAATTTATAATATCTGCGCTTATAATTTTAATCATAATCATTTAGTTTAATTCTTATGTCACACAGGTATATTATTGTCAATAGCCAATGATACATTATTACATCAAAATTATAATTTTTATTTTATGCCAAAAATCCTAAAAAATAAGTAAGGACCATCTTCCGTGAAGATACCTAGCAAATTTCCTACAATATGAACAGTTCAAATTAAAAAATCTCTAAGTGTCATCAAAATTCACATTTTCAGCCTCTTATGTTTATGTCGAGTTTTGTCTCATTAAAATACATAAAATACATTTGGACAATTTTCTCCGTATTTCTTGAACCCTCAGATTCCAGATATTCAAATAGTTGTATCTTGTCCAAATTTTGATAAAATACTGATACAAAATCCATTGTATTACCAAAATATATGCAATAATTGAATTATTATAAATAAAAATTGAATTATTATGAAAATAATGCACAGAGGAGGTAAGGCGGTAAAGCAGAATACAACATAATTCGAAAAATATCAAATGTCTCGCATAGTTCTCAGGTAAACGTTAATGGAAAGTTACATGACACGGATATTTTAAAAAAAAATGCTGACTGTTGTTTTCCACTGTTTTACCACATATTTTAGTGTTTATATTAGATATGTAACATATTTTTATTTTAAAATAATGTATTTTAGAAGTTAGGGGATTATATCTGCCAGAGTTGTTCTGCGTTTTCCCCATTTTATTTTTAACTGGCACATGGCAGTCAAATGAGAGAGACCATGCCAAATGTGCTATCATCATTGTATTCACTAAAGCTGGTCATACACTGCGAATCTTTGCAATTTAGCAAGGTATCGACCCACATTGTATGAGATAATTGCATGCAATGTAAATTCAAAGCTCAGGGTTCATGTGCTCACACTATACGATCTGACTGCTCAGCAGTGACTTGACTTCTCAGTGTGCTCACACTGTTCCTATGACGCATATGGTGTATTTACACCACCCAGTGGGGAAAGAGTGTGAAGCTAGGTGGAAAGGTAGAAATTCAAAACCTCAACAAATTATTACTTTTTCCGAATCAGGGCCCTGTTTCAGAAAGGAGGCTAAGTAAAAACTCAGAGTATGTTAACCCTGAAATGAGAGAAACTCTGGGTTTTCCGTTTCAAAATGGCAGGTTTGTCAAACTCGAGAAAGCAGGGTAAGTCAAGCCTGTTTTTAAAAAAGAGGTAACTTTAACCCAGAGTCAGTTACCGTGGTAACTTACTCTGTAAACCTAACCTGGTCAGGAGCAGGTTTTATTCTCTAAACTCGGAGTTTCAGTCGGTCTCCTCTCCTTTTTTTAAAGATGAAGCAGTATTTCTCGCTTTAGCCTTACGATTCCACACACCTATTTTATTGCTCAATTTGGATATGCGCATAAAAAAATCGATTGATGGAAACACCAAGATGCACATGACTTTTGAAAATAGGCAAAATAGGCTTTATTCGCATGTCTTTTAAGCGATATTCCAGTTTTGCACATAAATTTAATTAGCATTTTTAGATGGAAACATAGCTATTGCCTAAGTCACACAAAGAACAAAGTCACGTACGAGAATGGCTTGTACTTTTTTAATGAATAATTAGCTTAAATTCACTGACCTTCGACAGGGACATGTACTCACTCGATCAATAATAAAGTCAGACACACATGTGCACTTTTAAATCTATTAAAAACTCAATTTTAGAAATGTTATCTCAAACTGATCAGCGTGTGTAAAAGTGAGAACCTTAAATTAAACATTTCCACTAAACATTGAGTTAATGTTATGCATTCTTGTTTTGTCAAATTTGTTGTAGAAACTATGCAGTAGCCTATTTTACGTCATTTAATGCAATTACGTCTGAAATAACTTCAAAATTATGGCCAATTCCCCACTTTTTCAAGTGAAAAAGTCAATAAACGTCACACATTACATTACTTTTTTTTATTATACTTAAATATTTAAATACTTTAAATGTAAACTTACGCATTATTTGAGCAGCTGTTTTCCCACTCTGTCTCTGTTTCGCTGATGCAGTGGTGTTGCTTTTTTAAATATATGCTCATATTTGCTATATCTTTTCAAGTTCAGCTGGAGAAAGAAATGCTGATCTCTTTTTTTCAGATGTTGCCATAGTGACTCGTAATATCTGCGCTTCATTGGTAATGCCTTTTTTAGTGGCGGTGTGCGCGCTTAAATCTGAATTGGTCTACGCAAAGTTGACTGACCTAACTCAGATCAGCTTTTCTGAAACCGAAAGAGTTTTTAATCTCTCTGTAAGTGAACTCAGAGTCCAAGTTTAAATTCCGAGATGGTTGAACCTCCTTACTGAAACAGGCCCCACATCTGTATCTCACAAACATATGAACAGAATGTCAGACATTTTTAACTGTTTCTGTGTATTCTAGAATATATTCATTATTATGACATTAGTGCACCCCGTGAACCTGGAAGTGTATGTGTCTGTTTAAGTTTTGTGCTGAAGACTGTAGCTTCAATCTTTTTGTTTTGTTTTTAATTCAAGTTACTTTCACATCATGAATATACACTCACCGGCCACTTCATTAGGTACACCTTACTAGTACTGGGCATCACGCGGTTGCTGCAAGTTTGTCGGCTGCACATCCATGATGTAAATCTCCTCTTCCAAAACATCTCAAATTGCTCTATTGGATTGAGAACTGGTGACTGTGGAGGCCATTTGAGTACAGTTAACTCATTGTCATGTTCAAACAAACCAGTCTGAGATGATTCGCGCTTCATGACATGGCGCGGTATACTGCTGGAAGTAGCCATCAGAAGATGGGTACACTGTGGTCATAAAGGAATGGACATGGTCAGCAACAATACTCAGGTAGGCTGTGACGTTGACACAGTGCTCCCAAAACACGATGGCCCAAAGTGTGCCAAGAAAATATCCCCCACAGCATTACACCACCACCACCAGCCTAGTCAGATGGATCCATGCTTTCTTATTGTTGACACCAAATTCTGACCCTACCATGCAAATGTCGCAGCAGAAGACGAGACTCATCAGACCAGGCAACGTTTTTTTAATCTTCTTTTGTCCAGTTTTGGTGAGCTTGTGCAAATTGTAGCCTCAGTTTCCTGTTCTTAGCTGACAGGAGTGGCACCCGGTGTGGTCTTCTGCTGCTGTAGCCCATCCGTCTCAAGGGTCGACGTGTTGTGCATTCAGAGACGCTCTTCTGCATACCTCGCTTGTAACGTGTGGTTTCATTGACTTACTGTTGCCTTTCTATCAGCTGAAACCAGTCTGGCCATTCTCCTCTGACTCTGTCATCAACAAGGCATTTGCACCCACAGAACTGCTGCTCACTGGATAGTTTCTATTTTTAGGACCATTCTCTGTAAACCCTAGAGATGGTTGTGCGTGAAAATCTCAGTAGATCAGCAGTTTCTGAAATGCTCAGACCAGCCCATATGTCACCAACAACCATGCTACGTTCAAAGTCACTTAAATCCCCTTTCTTCCCCATTCTGATGCTGTTTGAACTGCAGCAGATCTTCTTGACCTTGTCTATATGCCTGAATGCATTGAGTTGCTGCCATGTGATTGGCTGATTAGAAATATGCGTTAACGAGCAGTTGGACAAGTGTACCTTATAAAGTGGCTGGAGAGTGTATCTCTCATATGCATACTGAAGACCCTTCTGTCATTTTTTCAGAAAATGTTCAGTTTTCTTATAAGAGTACACACATTAATAGGTAAGAGCAACATAGCTGATACTGAAAACTGAGAAAGAAAGGTGGGGGCTGGGTTGGCGAAGGGTCAATTCCTAGTGCATTCACAAATCTGGACTGGCTTTTTTTTACATGTCAAGGGAAGGGCAAAAGGTAGTCCCTACCTGCAGCATGAGCTCACAGTCCTCCCGGCCAACGAAAATCATTTCCCGAGGCAGACGGTGACGAGTACCAGAACTGCTGACCAGAAACCACGATGTCACACTCATCTTTGTTTCTCAGAGAAATCTTTTTTGCATCCTGTAACATAAAAAAAACAAATGTTTGTACGGGAGAAATGTGGATTTTATTTCACTTTTTCATACCAGAATGAGAACACTTTAAAGTTAACCCATTTGTCTAATTATATGTTTACCATGGCAATTTGTATGTATTAAATGCAGGCAGTTTAAAGAACGGGAAGAGGGTTAAATATACCATTTGCAGACTTGTTTTGTGAAAATGATGCAGATGGGGCAGTTATAGGAAATTACTGTGATGCCCATGTTTTTGACAAGTAGCTATTAAACTTATTCTGCAATGTGAATGCGCGCTTGTTTTTGCTATTGTTTTAGATGACTAGGAATAATAAACATTACAAATTATCAAACTACTTGCTCTACAAACAAGTGTGTTCATGCCTATACATAAAAATTTGAATAATATAAGAAGAAAATGTCAGTTTGCAACATCAAGCAGCATAACGAGCTGTTTTAACATCTAAAAATCAATGCAAGTGAATGAGCCCTGAAGTCTCGTGCCAAAAAGAGTCCAATGGCAGAACTCACTTGTCATAAATAAGGTCAATACTGCAGTTTCAAATACTTGAGTAATTTTGATTACTGAACTTATTTTGAAAAAGAAACTGTATATTTTATTCCTTACAACTTTATTTAAACTTACAGGTACAATTTAATGCTATTTGTTTCCTTCAGTCGTATGCACATCAGATGTTAAATGCACAATCAAATGTGCATGCCTAACATGCTTAAACTGATGTTTGTTTTTACACAGCATTGTTCATAGTTCTTGTAAAGAATAATAGAACACTTGAAATTTATCAGTTTTTCTTTTATGTGATTAGCTAAAAGAAATGTTTTGTTCTGTAAATATTACACAACACCAATGTTTTAACCTTTGAAGAATTAAGCAATCAATTTTTGCTGGAGTAACGCATATTTTGTCAAAACAGTTGACATTTTCTCTGTATAGTGGTGGTGCTGGGGGGGGGGGGGTTCTAGGACTGGATAAATGATACTATAGTTATATAAGTATTGGACTATTATATACTGAGGCTTCAAAATAAGCACACATCATCCCCATAAGGTAAGGTTATTCTTAATAATGTTTATTCATAGCAGAGTGCCTTCCACTTGTATCCATTTAATAGATGTTTTTTACCTTTGCCATTGCACCTGCTAAGCAAACCCCCCCCCACCGGACAGATTAATTTATATTTTGTATTTTACTTTGCATATGAAGACAATTGAAGATAATGACAATTTATTTTCTAATAGTTATTTTTGCTAGGGTACTTTTGCAATTTTTTACATGCTCGTGTGGGTTTCCTCTGGGTGCTCCAGTTCCCCCCCCCCACAGTCCAAAGACATGCGGTATAGGTAAATTGGGCAAGCTAAATTTGCTGTAATGTATGAGTGTGAATGAGAGTGTATGGGTGTTTCCCAGTGATGGGTTGCAGCTGGAAGGGCATCTACTGCGTAAAGCATATGCTGAATAAGTTGGCGGTTCATTCCGCTGTGGCAGCCCCTGATTAATAAATTGACTAAGCCGAAAAGAAAATGAATGAATGAAGTTAACTGATTTGTTCATTCATTCATTTTCTTTTCGGCTTAGTCCCTTTTTTAATCCGAGAGACATAAAAGAGAACGGGTGAGCTAGACACTGCAATCTGCTAATGCATTACCTAGTCCTTAATTACAGTAGTTCTCACCACTGTGCACTTTATGTACTCAATAAACACTGAATTTCAGCTGATATTCTTCACAAAATGGATGCTTATGCGTGGCGTATTTGCTGACAGCGCTTTAAATAATCCAGCTGTCTAGACGGGATGGGAATATTTTTCGGAGGACATAATTTTCTTGTGTCCTCCGAAAATGTAGCAGATTTATAATAGGTAAAACAGATAAAAGAAAGAGCCGAGAACTATGCACTGCAGCTCGATGTGTTAGCTGACATATGAATTTGGGCATGGCATCTGATTTTTCAACAGGCCTGCACAAATGATTCATAATTCGTAAGAATGACATCATACACACGCAATTTGTGGTTTTTAGGTAGTCATAGTGAACAAACATTCAAATAGTTTTGTGCATTTTATGTAGTGTATTCGCAATAAATCAGGCCTACGTCTCCTCCATGGGAGCATCATGCAAGCATTTGATGATGGAGTGATCTGTTGTCGCACCGGAGAGACGCCTTCTGCTTCTCTCTCTCCTCGAACATGAATGCTGAATGTGACATCAGCATACACGATTCACATTTACACACGTTTTGCCATATTGATTATGATGGCTATATTTCTTTGCGAACAAAATTTCGACCCGAATTTATTGGCGTAGCCTAATTTTATCAAACTACTCGTTACTTTGTAGGCTCTGTAACAATGACGAATTCGTCATGACACGAAGCAAAACATAAACCTCGTCTACAATACGAATTCGGTCAAGCTTAGCGCGCATCTGGCTTTTTATCTAGTCTACAGCCTCTGATGATGCTGAATAGTATTCTCCGACCTTACCTACAGACGCACTGATCTCTCCCAAAGAAACCAATGAAACGTGTTCTTCTTGCTTTCCGCAATAGTTGCGATATAAAATTATATGCGCATCCTCAGCCACAAGATGTTATTCTATGAAATCCAGTTAAAAGGTCGTAGGCTCGTCAGTGTTGTGGGTCTGTGAAGACTACACCCTCTCGCGTTAGACAGATCATGTTGTCATGGCATCTGCGTCCAGCGCCGCCACCGGTGCTTGTGTAAGCTGCAGCAGAATACTGCAACACCACCAGCAAACGTTCGAGAGTGGGTTCATAATGAAGATATTATTTTCACTCGCTCAATATATATTCAACCCCCTTGCTCAATATAATAATACCCATTTGTAAAATATTTTAATATTATTGCTACAGTTAAGCATGCATAATTTCTGTCTGTATCTTAAAAGTAATATTACTTGAACAAATATTTAGGCTTATATTTTCCTTATATTTTAAAATGAAGCAATATGTTATTTGAACAAACTCTTTTGAGTCATGTAGCAATAATTGTGTTTTAATTATTCCATCACAAACCTTGTCCCCACAGCCATGTAGAGACGAAAGGTGCTTTATTTTAAGGTGAACAACAGATTTTCTACCATTCGTAATACAATCATGTATTCATAACAATCAAATATATGAAGTAAATGACATTAAAAAAGAAAATACTAAATAAATATTATTAAATATAGAATTAAAGTATGTCCCCTTGAGTACCTGTCACTGTTACTGCTTAACAAAACCTAATATTTTAGATTAAAAAAATCACTGTAGTTACTAGAATTTTATGATTTTCTTATTCTTACCTCCTGAAGATCTTTGAAAAAAGCCCATTGTAACCCCACTGTCATTTTTCAGTTATCAGAAATTTGTCATATTTCTCGTGATTTTATATGAAGCCTTTAGTGTCCTGGTGTGACCTTATTTATTATTAAGGGATTGTAAAAAAATTTAATATGAATGGATTCATCTCAATTTGGTGAGTTAAATCATGATTGTCAACATGTGTTTGCAGACATTAAAATGAAATTTTCATAAAAATAATTGTCACTGGTGTAATTTTTTGTCACTGGTGTTTTCTCCCATGTCACGCAAAAAAACGTGTTGATACATGTAATCATTTAATATTTTAATATTAAATATATTAAGTATTTAATAAGATAATATTTAACATCCATTGAGTTCTGCTATTCTCAATATTTATGATTTAATGGATTGCATCATTTCTTGTTTTTCAAATATTTTCATTTGTGTAGCAAATGTTGGGTTGCAGAAATTAACTAATGTTATGAAACAGCACTTTCAACAAACCCAATTAAAACAAATAAAACAATTACTCCTTATTTGTTGCATTATCATTATTTTTCTGTAACTCTGACTACGTGTACTAAAAAAACTAATTAAAAACGTTAAAATTGCAAAAAAGGTAGATAACAACAGTAACAAAACAATTGGTGTATTCATTCATTCATTCATTTTTTTTTCAGCTTAATCCCTTTATTAATCCGGGGTTGCTACAGCGGAATGAGCCGCCAACTTACACAGCAGATGCCCTTCCAGCCACAACACATCTCTGGGAAACATCCATATACACTCATACACTACGGACAATTTAGCCTACCCAACTCACCTATACTACATGTCTTTAGACTGTAGGGGAAACCGGAGCACCCGGAAGAAACCCACACGAACGCAGGGAGAACATGCAAATTCCACACAGAAACGCTAACTGACCCAGCCGAGGCTCGAACCAGCGACCTTCTTGCTGTGAGGTGACAGCACTACCTACTGTGCCACTGCGTCGCCCGATCTTTAAATAAATGTTAAATATTTTAATAAAGTAAAAATGGTTAATGATTAATGTGGTTTAAGTTTAAATGTTAAAAAATAAATCAATTATTAGACATTTTGACAAACAAATTGTGCACGTTTCTGAAGAATGACCCTATTATGAAAGGTCAGCCAAATACATCAGTAAATTATAATTTTGTGCCATATCTGAGAACATAAAGTGGATAAAGCATACATTAGATCTATAAGTGTCTTATGGAATTGAGGTCTTTGATGTAGACATTATACCACAAAGTGATGATGTTACGGACCACTACCTCTTGCTATATAAGCTGCGTTTACCTGAAATTAGCAGATCTGCACCAATATACTGCCCTGGTAGAACTATCGTTCCGTCCACCAAGGATGAATTCATGAATAACTTACCTGATCTTTCTTTATTTCAAAATGCACCCGCAAACGCAAATGACCTTGATGTAGTAACCAGCAGTATGGATGCCAGCAAATCAGTAGTGATGACTTCATGAATTTTTTCAGTGATAAAATAGAAGGCCTTAGACATAAAATAGAAGATGCTAAACTTTCTGCACCACCTTATACTCCAGATCCAGTAAATATTTCACTGAATCAAAATAACCTACAGTGCTTCAAAATCATAGAACAGGAAGAGCTAGATAAAGTTATAGTTCTAAACCAGCTACATGTATGTTAGACCCAATTCCAACAAAATTACTGAAAGAATTGCTAACTGTTATAGGAGAACCTCTCCTTAACGTTATCAACTCTTCTTTATCTTTAGGCCATGTTCCAAATCCTTACAAGCTAACTGTTATTAAACCTATTATTAAGAAACCACAACTGGATCTGAGCAACTTCGCTATTTATAGGCCTATTTCAAATCTTCCGTTTATGTCTAAAATACTAGAAAAAGTTGTTTCTACCCAATTATGCTCCTTTCTGCAGACAAACAATATTTTTGAAGTGTTTCAGTCAGGTTTCAGGCCTCATCACAGTACAGAAACCGCATTAGTAAAAATAACCAACGATTTACTCTTAGCTGCTGACTAAGGGTGCATCTCACTATTAGTTTTACTCGATCTTAGCACCGCATTTGACACCATTGACCACAATATTCTCATAGACCGCTTAAATTTTACAGGTGTCTAAGGACAAGCTCTTCAATGGTTTAGGTCATACTTAGCCGATCGTTACCAGTTTGTGAATACTAATGGACAGCTTTTACAAGTAAGGCCGGTAAAGTCCGGGGTCCCTCAAGGATCAATTTTAGGTCCATTGCTTTTTACAATATACATGCTTCCCCTGGGAGACATTATTAGAAAACACGGGATCAGCTTTCACTGCTATGCAGACGATACTCAATTATACATTTCAACTACACCTATTGAGATGTCTGAACTGTCTAAGCTAACTGAGTGTATTAAAGATGTTAAAGACTGGATGACCAACAATTTTCTTCTCTTAAACTCAGACAAAACAGAATTATTACTTATCGGGCCTAAATCCTGTACACAGCAGTACTCACAACTTGACCTGCAATTAGAGGGATACAAAGTTAGCGTTAGCTCTACTATAAAAGATCTGGGTGTCATATTAGACAGCAAATTAACTTTTGAAAATCATATATCCCATGTCACAAAAACTGCCTTCTTCCATCTGAGAAATATCGCTAAATTGCGAAGTATGCTATCACCCACGGGAGGTTGTTTAGTCAAAGCTTCCGCTTTTGCAAGTGAACTTCTGTTCCAGAACGTTTGTCGATCCCGTGTTGCTCTTCAAGCCATGCCGTTCGAGCACTGTGCTGATAGGCTGACGTAAAAAAATAAATAAAATAGGACATAAAATGTAAAAGGCAAGAGGGCAAAGCACGGAGCTCTAGGAAGAACAGGAGACCCCTCTCCCCTCCCCCCACAGTGTCTGATATCCCCAAATCGAGTGCGTCCGGTGGAATCCATGTGTTGGCAGCCCCAACTGATGACAAAACAAAAAGCAGGCAGCTGGTGGAAGCAGAGTGGTTCAAGACAGAGTTCATGCGGCAGTACCAAACACCACGGGAGCAGCAATCTTGCAGCAAGACTGCAATCTTTTGGAGACGTCTGTGGCATTTTGGGCAGAAGGACGATTCTAAACCAATCTGAACCAGAGGCAATTTCACAGCCAGCCATCGGTGGTTTCCCGTCTCAGGAATGTAAGCTGTTTGCAGCGGGAGGTTGTTTAGTCGACGCTTCCGCTTTTGCTAGTGAACTTCTGTTCCAGAACGTTTGTCGATCCCGTGTTGTTCTTCAAGCCATGTCGTTTGAGCACTGTGCTGATAGGCTGACATAAAAAAAATAGAACATAAAATGTAAAAGGAAAAACTCGGTCATCGATTACAACTGTTTTGAAACACATTTTTGCTGCACTTTAAATGTTGACTATTATATATAGTGAATGCTGCAAAACTTTTCCATTCTTACATACTTGGGACTGTCACAGTGTAGAACCAAAGACACTGTGACTGACATACAAACATCACATTACACTTACGCATAAAATACATACACACGTAAACATGGCCCAATTGCCGGCAAAACAATGTATACATGGATCTTAGTTGTGTTATGTGTATTGTGCATGTGTGTGTTTGTGTAATGTAAATTATGTTTGTCCAAGGTTAACATTGTCTTAATGTAACAATTCAATTCCAAGTCCATCTCTCAAACATGTCAAACAATACCATCTTCCCATTCACACTGAAATAACTACAGACACATTTTCTTTTAAACATCATTTATTAACCAAACATAGAAAGATTACATACACTTATTGGTTTCCATCCCTCAGCACCAAACCTGTTCAGATTACCAATACAGTTATACAGTCTTTTCCCACCTTTACTCACTGTTCTGTTTTGTTCTGTTTATATTTGTATTGGTTATTTTTTGTGTTGTATTTTGAGTTTTGTATGCATATTTATTTACTTGCAATAATTTATACTTTTGTTTAATGTCGTTTTGTGTATTTTTCTTTCTTTCATGTTACCCTACAACCTGTAAAATGGTTTAACCCATGGGTGGGGCCAATGATATAAATTGGCCCTAAACCTTCACTCTGTGTGGGTTGTTGTAGGAGTAGGTTGTGTTGTGTGGAAGAGAGTGTATTATTAGCAGATTTTGTTCAGGTCTTAGCCTTGATTTAGCTTAACAAGCCTGTAAATACTGTATAGTTTATTTTTCTTTATTGTTATTTTGTCACTTTCACCTTTTTGCTGTTTTTTTTTATTTCTTCACTGTGGCAAATAAATCACTCTTCACTTTCACTAGCGGCTTCTGTGACACTTTTTGCCTCCATCCGCCCAGTCAATCGTAACATGGACATATATCACTAAATGGTAAAAATTAATGGTGATCATGCAATCCTTTTTTTTCACAACGACAAAAAAAAAAAAAAATAGATAATGTAAAGAAAGCTGAACAAAAAAAACATAAGAAAAACTGCCCTAAAACACTGACAAAATTTGGAGTTTTTTTTTTTTTCAAGTGTTTATTATTCCCTTGTCACATTTTGACATCTGTTAAACAAAAGAAAAAAATTTAAACATGCTGAACACTTGTAACCATTTACTTGTTTAAAACATCTCTTCCAACTACTAAGTAAATGGCTACATGTTTTTTTGGCTACATGTATGTTCTTTTCTCTTTAACAGAATGAAATAATTAAGGTTTAGAATTACTTGAGAGTGAGTAAATAATTATAACTTTTTTTTTTTCTGAATGATCTTTTACGCTACTTGCCTGTCTGAAAACTGAAACACTGAAAACTTGTGCTTTTGGACGTCGAACACAACGACTTTGCTGTTCTTGTTGGACTCTTGAAGCCAGGCTGTAAAATAATGCACACTGCTGGATTTTCCTTGTAGCACTTCAGACACATCATGTACGTAACCCTCTACCTCCAAACACCTTCACTTTGACTAGGCCATTTTAATCTGTGGAACATACAAACACATACACGTCATATTTCGCCCATATCTCTCCATTCCCAGAGCGTTGTTCTTTTAGGTCGTTTCTTCAGCTAAACTACAACATGCACCATTGCAAGAAATTATGTACAACAAAACTGCATTTCTACACTGTACTGGGCTCCTAAATAATGCCCGGATAAACCAACGCTGTTTTAATTTTCCATTTGTTACACATCCCTCGCAAAACAACGCGTCCCTTGTCTAAAATAAACATGCCAGCATCTCAATTCATTACAGGCTAAGGTCACAAACATTTCCATTTCAAGTATACATTACACAACATTTTGTCAGTACCTTACCCGAAACAGAAACAAAATTTATAGTATATAAAAAAACATACCGTGCACTATGGTATTCTAATGTTACCAACGTTTTACTTCTCCTCAAGTTCAACACTGACTGCAACTCCAAACACTGTTGCCAACTATTTTCAATGAAAAGGTGCTAAGCTCTGCCCGAAAAGTCGCTAAAAGTTGCTAGATTACGTCATACGTTAATTTGCATATTACTGACGTCATCACGTTCTACCTTTAGTGTTTGTTTACCTGCCTATGGTCAATAAAGGGATATTTATATTTGCACAATGCTTTAAGTAAGCATGTCAATTACACTAAATTTATTGCTGTTTGAATACAGTATATAATTATAGATGTGTAGTTAATTTGCAGTAATCGCTCAGACGTAATAAACTCAGACAAGTTCTAAAACTCTCACTTAAAATATCTGTGATTGTGAATAAACGGTCAAATTAAATGGGTAAAAGAAAGGAGAAGCAGATTGGTTTGACTGTACAAGGGAAATACCTTCACACTGCCGGTGCTAAATCTTTTGCCATTGGTACGCAGAGAGGTGATCTGATCTCAGGCTGCAGGTGGGAGAGACTGTTGTACGAGGACTTGGCCGCCTGTCAGTGCTCTGAGGCGGGGGAGGGCATCACCCACAGATCGTTGAGAAGGGTAGGGATGGTACAGTATGGACAAATGACAGTCTATAAAAACCTCCAGTAACACACAAAAAAAGTTGCTAGATTTGTCGCTGTTCGCTTTTTTGAAAATTTGTTGCTAGGGGGGTCTAAAATTCGCTAAATCTAGCGACAAAGTCGCTAAGTTGGCAACACTGACTCCAAACGCTTTCCTGAGATCTCTTAAGGCCACCATCGCGGCCTCCTATTGGCTGATCACGTATGCGTCCGCCTCTGCGCAGTGCACATGCACACTAACTGCATTTTAACTTCTTACTGTCCAAACTTAAGCTACATGAAAGCTGTAAACAAACACTTTATATAGATATACAGATATAGCTTACAATTTTTACCATTTACATAAGAGCTTCTTCAAGAGTTCACACTTAGCTGATGATTAATTATAAAGCTTGTTTGGCATGCTGTCCCGGGAGAGAGTCCTGAGCTCATGAGATCCTCGAGCCCGGGGCTCCCTCCCGTTGCAAGGCGAGAGGGAAGGTCAAGCTCGGGTAGATCTCAAGAACTCCCCCATCGTAGTGATTGAAGTGCAGATAGTAGTTCTCTTTAACGAGATAGGTACTAGATAGTGAGTAAGTCTATAGTGTTGATTAATAAATAACTTAGGTTGCATGTTTTTAATCGGTGGGAGGAAACCGGAGGACCCGGGGAAAACCCACGTGAGCACGGGGAGAACATGCAAACTCCGCACAGAAAATGCCCGCTGGTTTGGTAAAGCCTAGAACCATTGACATTCTTGCTGTGAGGCAACAGCGCTGGGCCACCGTGTCACCCATCTAAAAGAGAGGAGGAGTAGGGGTGGAAGGGGGGATTCTTCAAAGCGAAGATAGCGGTGATATGAAACCCGGGGTATTTATAGTAGCTTGGGGATCGTCTAATTGGTGCATGGTGATTTAGATAATGTGGGTCCAGCTGCTAGCAATCATAAGCACGTGATCCTCTCGAAATTAGTTTATAAATAAACTTCACATGATTTTGGGTTATGTGTGTGCTTGTGTATGAAATGTCAACTTTAGCTGTTGCTTGAAGACTCACTTAAAGTCTAATTAGCCTATACAGAAATGCCCACTTTTAGTCTGGCAACATGCCTTAAAAACTTTATATTTTTGTAATATTAAGCATACACACTTTTCTACATGAATATAAAAGTTAATGAAAACATAAAATTCATCCCTTGTTTGCTTTTTCTGCATTTCTTTAAACAGCATAGGTGTTTTTTTTTTCCTCCCTGGTATTACCAACTTGTGACCATTCACAGTTTTTATTCTTTATTTGGTTTGTCTATTTCCCACTTACCTGACATTGTGACCGACACCAATAAATAAAGCAAGTCAAATTAGCTGTTCACACGCATATCCTCATTTATTGCATGCATCTTTTATATACATTACAAAACGCCTCTTGTACATTTAAATTGTCAATTATGCTGGCACAATAACAAATCTGAGGCTGTAATTCTGCAATGTTTCAACATATTGACACTGAACTTTATGGGCTCTATTTGTAGCGGTTTTTGGCTATTAGAGTGGGTTGGGCGCCAGGGGTAAAAAAATCCCCCCACAATTTCTCAAATAATTCAAAACAAAAAATAAGGTTGATTCAACAAATGCATGATTTAATCAAGTAAACCAAAATCAAATGTTTAATCAAACAAGCAAATCAATATATTAATAAAGGAGAAAACAAAAACAAACAAATATAAAAATAAACAAGCTTTAACTTCAACAAATTTTAGTAAACTCATTATAAACCAAACAAACTTAAATTTCCAGGCCCAGGCACAATACCTATTAGTTACGTTTTACAGACCAATCAACAGGTGATAAATTAACCAACCATTAAGATATAAATCAAGTAAATCACTTCCGAATACACAAAATAAAATCAATATTAATAAAATTTACCCACAAACAACAATATTTCAAGGCCAAAGTCATCACACATTAACGAACTTGTATATCTCAATTTTACACTTCTTTACATAGTAGATTTTCCATTTGTGCGCACTGAAGCAATCGTGAACTCAATGCACTCTGAAATGTTTATCAGTTTGTACACGCTAAAGTAGATTTTCCATTTGTGCACGCTGAAGCAATCGTGAACTCACTGCACTTTGAAATGGTTACTTTACCATGTACTCAACTAATCTTTTGAACATATACATTTCCAAATTAGCAAACAAACAATATATCAAACAAAGATCATAACATTGCTTAGTTTAAAGAAGAAGAAAACATTTGCTTACCCTATCACCCGTTGATACTACTAGGCCCAGAAAACTGCATCAAATAAATCCCAATCACAGCAGTGATCAAACATTCAAACAAAAAGCAAAACCCCAATACAAATAGGCAACTCGAGCACCAAAATAAATACGCACCTCACTCCACAAACAAACCCGAACGCATGATACGTTCAACATGCATCATAACAAACAAAACCTCAGCAAAAAAATAATAAACACTCCCATTCATAAATGTTGCTGCTTCTACGTCCGCATTGAAAACTCGTACACTCGCACTTTTTTTATATCGCTCCTAACTCCCAGGAACACCACCACTCCCACAGAATAAGACCAATTAGCACGAAAACACATTTTTTACAACAACTGGACTTGAAGCAAACAACCGCGCTCTGTACAAACACACAACAGCATGACCCCGTGACCCGGAAACACCTGCCTGCTGACTGCGTGACAACGAATGAATGAGAGAGAGCGAACCACTATCCAAGGCGCTCTAAATAACTTTGTATTAGCTGACAGCTGTGATCCAATCTCTCATCTAATGAGTAAAAATCTAATGATGACCGTCACATATTTAACGATCTAAGCACAAAGTCTAAAGTTTATGGCACAAAAGCAATAAGGGGGTGTGCATCTGAGGCTGCGACTCTGCCAAAAAATATTGACAGTGAACTTTAGGTGTGTCATTGAAAACTCACAATGACCCCAACCATAAATTTGTTAACAGCTCCATCTAGTGGTCACAAGTTATAAACCATTCTCTAACCGCCAATAAAGAATAAAAAAAATGTGCTAATAACTTTAGGCTGCATTTGTTTATTGTGGTAAACCTCAACTTATTGCTTGGGTCATGCCGAGAACACTGATACCAAATATGCCATATTTGGCTAAACTTCCTGTCCGCCATATAGATTTTGTTTAAAAATTTAATTAGCAAACTCCTCCTAGACTGTTTGCTGAAATATCACCAAATTTGACTGGGATCATTGTCAGATCATGTTGACCAAGTGTTGTGAAATTCGTGTCAATAGGCAAAATGGTTTTTGTTTACGGCACAGACTAATGTGCTCATTCTGCCTCTAGATTGCTTTGGTCTTTCTGGCCCTGAACTGCTTGGCCCCTTAATTGATGCTAGCAGATATATTTATTATTATTATTCTGCTTCTTCCACCGGATTTGAATGGCAGTATTATATACGCCATATAACCGTATGCGGGAAAGTTGTATAATTTGGCACAATGATAGAGGGCAGTGTCATCATAAACCACAGCAAACCTGAAGTCTCCAAGTCAAACTCTCTAGTGCCACCACTTTCACTTATGTTTATCGTTATAACTTTTGAACCAAATGGGCTACAATTTGCAAGAAATTCTTTTTTTCCTCTGAATCCTTGACTCAGTTCGAATCAAATGCACCCTATGACATCATTTTCCGCCATAATTTTTTTTGCTATTTTAAATTTTTTGCAAAACCTGTTTGATCGAACTCGTCCTAGGCCATTTATCTGATTTCGAACAAAATTTAATCACATGATCTACAGACCATGCTGACCAAAATTTTGATTTCAAGTTGATTAGACCAACCATTTTCGTTTAACTTGCAAACAAATTTAATTAATAGATTATCATCTACACAAACAAACGCTGCTGTTTTCTCTTACATGGTCACCCCTTACACGTGATGGAACCCTATACCTAGTTGTGGCTTGAATGAACTGGCCAAACACTATGACACTTCTGTTGTTGCCTGAAGCTTAAAAAAAACTGTGATACTTTTGTTGTTGCCTAAAGCTTAAAAAAAAAAAACAGTCTGTTAAAGGCACATATACCTCCATGGATTACTATTTTCCACCTAAAGATGAAACAACAAAAATGTGCATTCAGAAATCTCACTGGTTTAATACAAATGATGAAAAAGTGAATGTTTGGATAGTAAACCTGCTTTTTTTTTACTGAAACACTATTGCAAATGATCTAACAACTTAAAATATTTTATTTGGGCGAAGAAAAAAAAAACTGACATTCCTTTTGCACAGTACTGTAGTCACAGTATGGAAAATATTGTAACTTCAATTTTATGGTGACTAAAATATGTTTTGTAAACACAAACCTTGGAAATTACAAATGCAATTAATTGACCAACCACATCTACCTGATCAGCTTGTGGTTCCCTATGTGCCACAGTGAGTTTGGACCTGCAACACTGTAGGTTCTCCACTATAGTCTGTGAGACTGGATTTACACAAATTAAACTTTCATTCTTTTTCTCTGCACTCGAACACCCACAGTAGCTAGTCTGGCCCAAACAGCATTTGGTCCAATCTGTTGGTTTTCTCCAACCAACTCCTGAACCACTTTGAGTTCTGCATCGGAAAGATGTGCATACCCCATGCTATAAGACAAGTTGAAGTGTCTAGAACAGAAACTAACTTAATTTCAGTTGCTTTCTACCAAACATAACCATGTTACTAAAACAACTTCTGTTAACCACAGCAGCTGTTATTTCAAAGATCACTGTAAAACAAAATATATATTTAAAGGTGCAGTAGGTGATTGTCTTCAGAAACATTTTTTGTTGTGCTGGTTGAAAGTCTCTACATATTTCAATAGTAATGATTAAAGTAAATGATCTAAATGTATTTATATGTATTTTTATATTCTGGTAAGGCATAAAACTAAAAAATGTTAACAGATGTAGATTTGTACAACTGCATATATCTGTTCACACAGATCCGGCATTTATGTGTGCATGCGCAAGACATGCGTTACTTGGAGTTGGAGGAATAAGTAGGAGGAAGGATGACACTATGGATGAAGTATTACATTTAGACAGGTAATACTATGTTTTATATTAGTCACACAAAGCTGATGTAGATCGTGTTGTTTTTCGAATGGGTTATATGCACGAAAGTTTTGTTCAGCCACTGAAATCTTCTTGCGAAAAAAATCGGTCTAGGATGTCCCGGGCTGGAACCCAGCTTCTCTCCTCAGGACCATAGCTCTCCTAGTTGATCAAATACTGAAAACCGTGTCCGCAGCCACAGGATGCTAAAATCCTTTTACCCTAAAGGCAGGAATGTCGTCAACTAAAATTGGAGCGGTGGAGGAGGGGGTGCTCCAGTGAGCATATGACAAGTTTAATGCAAGACACGTGAAACACCGGATGGACGCACTGAAAAGAGTGAGGTAAACAAAGTTGTATCGCAGCAGGACTAAGGACCTTAAAAGGACCAATGAATTTGGGAGCTAGTTTACATGATTGAGACTGGAGGGGTGGATGACGAGTGGATAACAAGACCTTTTGACCGCAAATGTACCTAGGGGCTCTGGTGCGACGGCGGTTGGTGCTGCGACGAGTGATCTCATGAAACTTTAATAATGTGAAGCTAATAAAAAGATAAAACTCTGATTATTGAACATTAGGTCACTCTCGTCTAAAAGTCTTTTTGTTAATGATTTGATAACTGATCTACAGCTAGATGCACTTTGTCTAACAGAAACCTGGCTAAAACCAGATGATTACATGACCCTAAACGAGACTTCACCTGAAGAATATCATTATAAACATGAACTGCGTCTTAAAGGCAGATGGAGACGTTGGCATAATATACAGAAATATTTTTAGTGTTACTCAGCGATCTAACTTCAAATATAATTAATTTGAAGTAATAGTGTTGTATATTTCAGTGTGCAATTTAAACAATAAATTTCAATCTAATTTTATATTGGCAACTGTAAATAGATCTCCAGGGCACCATGCCGACTTTACAAAGAATTTGCTGATTTCTTAGTAACCTACAGGATCTTTCTAATTTCCATAGCATTCCAGGCAGCCTAGAGGAGCTTGAAACTGCAACTGAAACTATTGATTCTGTCCTTTCTAGCATGTTAGACATGCATCCATGGTCCATTACACTTCAAAAATATTAGGGGAAAAAAAAAATCGAACACCACGAAAATCAACTGTAGGCGGTATATATTTCTCATATCTGGCACCTAAACTCTGGAATAGCCTTCCTAGCACAGTTCGAGAAGCAGACACACTCTGCCATTTTAAAACTAGATTAAAGACATTTCTTCACATCTCTTCGCATTAGCATACACATAAAACACAAATGCTTTTGAAATCCAAATCCTCTAGAGGATTGTTAGTCTGCATTATTTAGGGCATCGGACCCGGGAACACTTCCCAAAAGACATTATAATTTAAACAGCATCTGCGCTTATGTTAGTCTTTTTTTATTATTCCAGAAGTTTCCATAATCCTGGACCAGGCCATATCCTGAACAGCTGCTGTGGTGGTCATGGAGGAGTGGAGAGCATGACACTGATTCCTGTAAGACCCCAGTGACAGACGAGTCCTCGCATTGATCCTAAAGGGCCAGCCTGTACACCAGCCGCTGACCTCTCCCACCTGCAGCTTCTCCATGATGGATGTCCAGTGTTCTCCAGCCTCCGGCGCCTAGACTGCAGCTCTGCACAAAACGTTTAGCCTGAGGAGAAATGGTGGTGCCCAACTGAGCCTGGTTTCTCTCGTGGTTTTTTTATCCTTCACTTTCACCAAGTGTGGTTTATTTATAAACTAATTTCGAGAGGATTTAAGTGCTTATGATTGAACACAGCTGGTATCGCATTAGCTTAGTATATTTCCACCAATCAGATGAATACTGACACACTATAAATTACCAAAGCTTTCTACTCCAGTCATCTTCGTCTTGAAGAATCCCCTCTTCCACCCCTACTCTTCCCTTTCTCTGATACGGTGGCACGGTGACTCAGTGGGTAGCACTGTTGCCTCACAGCAAGAACGTCACTGGTTTGGCCCTCTCTGAGCCGGTTGGCATTTCTGTGCGGAGTTCACATGTTCTCCCCATGTTTTGCGTGGGTTCTGGGTTCTCCGGTTTCCTCCAACTGTCCAAAGACATACACCATAAGTAAATTGATTACTTCAAAATAGCATCCTAAGGCAACTCTTAGTCAGATATATCTCAGCAGTTCACAAGTAGGTGAGTTCTCGAGACCTTCCTGAGCTCAAACTCTCCTCTCGCCCTTCAAACGGGAGGGAGCGCCGGACTCAAGGATATTCTGAGCTCAGGGTTTTTTCCTCGCTGCTGTCGCCACTGGCTTGCATGATTCAGGACTTGTGGAGCTGCGCATCGATGGATTTGCTCTTCAGAGTTTGAACTTTCAGCAGTGAAAACTGTACTGACTGCGTGGAAAAAATGGTCACACATTTTAGGCAACCTCTCATAATGCATCCAGATTTGACTCTTTTTCTAATTCTTAAGTATTTTGGCAAGGCAGGGCTTCAAATGGACGTCATCATGCAAGGATATAAATTAATATTTATGTTTGATTAATTGTTTAATCAGCGCTATATTGATAGTTTCAGTTTTATACCGATGGCTCTAAGATGCCCCGCAGCATTAAATCTGACGACAAAAAAAGGTTACTTTCCGCATAATTTCAATAGATTAGAAAATAAGAACTATGTCGGTCCCTACCCAGACAAAAAGTACTATGGTTATAACAACCTATTGGAAAAAGATCAGGCAAAGTTCGATGCATGGTACTGTACTACTTCACGTTCTGTCTTTGACTTTAAGGAACAGTTGTACCACTATGGCAAAAATGATGTCATCTTGCTGCGTGGAGGATGTATGAAATATGAAGAATCATTCATAGAGTGTACTCAAATCGATCAGTTTCACGACTTGCGAGTTGTTGTAAGGAGGTGTTAAAAACTCACTATCTAAACGCCTACACTCTGGCTCTAACACATAATAACGCTTACATGCAACAAAATAGACATTCTCAAGCGTCTCGATCGAATGGTTGGAGTATGTAAAAAAAGACTAGAAACATTGACTTTCATCACACTCTGAATCATGGCGAAATGCAAATTGGTTAATATTTTTTGATGGATACTACGAACAGGATGGGTCAAGCTATAGTCTAGAATTTAATGGCTGCTTGCACCAAGGAAACAATTGTCTATTCGAGCCCCACAAACACCACCCCCTGTCGGCGGTCCCCTTTGGAGTTCTCAGACAATAGTCTGATGATAAAGTCGAAATTCTACAAAATGCTTATGGTTTGAAAATGCATGTCATCTGGGAATGCGAATGAACTAAAATGAAACAGACAAAGCCAGCGGTGATAGAATTTATGTGCACTAATTCGGCTAAGACCAGGAGAATGTTTTTTTTTGGTGGGCGCACAAACGCGTATAAGTTGTATCACAACGCGGCAGAGGGGGAGAAAATTTGTTACCTTGATTTTACATAACTATATCCCTACTGCCAATCAAGAAAGAGCTACCCAATAGGGCACCCCGAAATAGTTTTCAATGATTTTCAACTGATTGAAAATTATTGTGGTCTTATTAAGGCCACTGTTTATCCGCTGTGTAAATTACTATATCCGGTCCTCCCTTACAAATGTGGCGGTAAACTCATGTTCCCGTAATGCCAAAAATGCACACATGGTGAAAACCAAACATCAAGCTGTAGTCGCACAGATGATGAGAGGACTCTTTCTGGGTGCTTGGTCAGTACAGAACTTTTAAAAGCGATCGAGAAAGGGTATGTAGTGGTCAAGGTCGATGAAGTTTGGCATTTCCCTGTTTAGCGATTACGTTAAACCATTTTTGCGCTTGAAACAACAAGCATCCGGTTACCCTTCAAACATCATCACGGATACAAAAAAAAAGGCTTACATCCACGAGTACTATAAAAAGGAGGGGAATTCAACTTGATCACTCAAAAGGTGCGTTTGACTTCATGCAGCGCTGCGCAGATCAATCGAAATCTGTCTTAAAGCAGTGCATGCTGGTTAGAAATGTTGAGGAGATTGCTGCGCCGACGCCACGTGACTGTCACATGTGTCATCAAAGTACCACGACAGCGCTCCGAGATCAGACGATTGATTTAGCCGATGCAGCATCTGAAGAGCGACTGCACGAGCTCTGATGACGACATCGATATTACATGATTGGCTGGATTCACCGCATGACAACAACCACGTGTGATTCGGGTTTATTATTGGACAACTTCTGTCTCACAAATTTCAAAACAATCAATTAACTTTTCATACCATCTCTATCTTGAACACATCATGCTTATTAAAAGACTACAAATATTTTACTGCAGTAATCATCTTTTGTTAAATAATCTGGTTATAAAGGCTAGCTTGTTTGCACAGGTTTATTTTCAACATTTTTTATACAGACTATTTACTTTATTCAGCTCCATGAACAATTTAAATTTTATATTTTAGTAAATAACCTAAATATTAACTCAAATAAGTCTTACAGACTTAAAATAATTATTATCATTAATCCTGCCATCCTAAAGGTTTCTTAAAAAGTTAAGTTAAATACTATTTTATTAAATAATTATAAAATGTTCTGTGCTCGGCTAATCTTGTTGATCACCAACTGCAGCCGTGCTTCATGTCGAACGCACCTAGTATCTCATGCCTGTTGGCCGAACCTCA
The DNA here is from genome assembly GCA_903798195.1 of Danio kyathit. Classification (NCBI taxonomy): domain Eukaryota; kingdom Metazoa; phylum Chordata; class Actinopteri; order Cypriniformes; family Danionidae; genus Danio; species Danio kyathit. The sequence goes on along the minus strand of LR812538.1, from coordinate 4,687,416 downwards.
TGCACAAACAGAGATTGGTCTGCTGTTAAGTCTGCTTTGAAAGGACAGAGTCAGCAGGGGATATTGGTCTTTAAACATATATACTGTTTTTAGTGTTGTCACAATACTAGAATTTAATACCAATCGATACTGGAATTGTAAAAACATTCCTGCTAACATCGGAGCACTGTTGAGCGAGTTATTAAACAATGCTGATTTGCCATTGTGTTCACGTGCTCAACAGAAATTACTATGATTGGCTGTGAAAGGTCATCAGTTCACTGAACTAACCGCTGTTTACTGAGTGTAATCACAGATACAGGGACAAGAATGGAGATCATAGCTCGCTGATGCGTTTGTGTCTTCTCCTTAAAAGTCCTCTCCCTCTGATGCCGTGCAGGTGGCGGTGATCAGCATCGATGTGTCCAGGTGACAGGGATTTGGCTCTGTGGGGACATGGAATTGGAACGTTTGCCACAAACTTCACCAATTGACAGAGATTGAATTGTGTTTAGAAACCATGCTGATGTCAAAAGTTAACATTGTCTTTCAAACAAGCTCCAATACTTTGTTTTACTCTGAAATCAAATCATGAACTGTCAAATCCCAACTTTTCTTTAACATTGCAGTACAACATTCACATTTTTTTAATTGTAGCAGTAGGAAGTTTTATAACTTGACACCAATTTTTGGATCATGCGTTAAAGTTGCGAACAAAAATAAAATATATATGTGGCAAATCATAAAAATCATAAAAATAAAGCTTTTTTTTATATTGTCTCTTGACAAAACAAGATCTAAAACGATAGGGATTAAGCCAAAGAAAGGTTGTTATAACTTATTTTTATCCATGATCTTAGTTTCTTCGCATTGCCGTAAGCGTGCAGGGAAAGAGTTAAGCGAAAACATTATCGATTTTACGCACACCATAATACCAGCCATACATGTAAAGCACAAATAATGTCCTTCAATTCGGTCACGTCCAGTGGCCATCATCCTCGAACCAATCATTGTATATACCATCATTGTAAGCTGCTTGCTGTTCTGTCTGTTCCACTGCTCCGTTTGATATGTTTGCTCACAGTTTATTTTGCAGTCTGACATGCGTCAAATGCACAAAACGCTCAATTTACGTCACAAAACATCTAATGCAAACTGAAATAAATTTTATTTGATTATATGGTTTGGAATTGGATGTTTTATGCGATTATTTAAATTTTTTGTGATTATTTTACGCTTAAGAAATTTGCAAGATCGCAAAAATTTGTGGCCAGATTCTTCCAGAGGGAGGCCATTTCGATTTTGCAGGAAACCTCATGCTTCCAGAGCTCATGTTTTCTAAAAAATCCATAACAATAATTAAAGGTGTACTTGTGTGGACTAGTTTCTTCTGTAGGCTGTCTATAAGTCACTAACTCCCCTTGTCCTGACTGCAAGATGGTTGTATTGTGGATATAGTCACCTTTATATCATAGCTGATCCAACAACAGGCGTCGTTTCTTTGAATTTTTGGGCAAGCATATTGCCCTACTGTTGTGTATTCAACCGTAATAAACACCAGTACCTCGTGAATCCATCTTACAACTCTGTTTTATTACCACCAACCTTCTCTCCTTCGTCTCCCACTCTCCATCCCTACAACTGGTCTGTTAGCGACTCCTACTGTTCATGCATGCATATTCCACTACCCCACATATTCCTCTTTTTTAAGGAACAAGAAATTTAGATTATAACTAAATTAACAGAACAAAAAAACAGCAGGTCTCAATAATAAAAACATACTTAGTACCATAACACTATAAAGTCCAACAGACGGGTTTGCAATTCAATACTTTTTTTTTTTAATTGTCACATATACCCCCTAAGGTAAGGTACGAGCAGGTGAGATCAACACCTGAGGTGCTTGAGGTGCTGCAGGAAGTCTGAAAGTATCTCCCGCTAGGGAAGCTGTATCAGCTTTGGTAGTACTGAACGCAGATTGAGCCAGATGCATAGCATTCCAAACCTTTCCATCTGAAAGGAGAAATGTTGCTGGTCCTTTCTGAGCCATGACCTTGAAAGGCTGCGTAAATTTGGAATGTCTTTTCTTTGTGATTCCAGGCTTCCTGATACGCACAAAAGTCCCAACTTGAAACTTCGGAAGTTGCGCATTGCGTTTCTTGTCTGTGTGCTCTTTCATTTTGTGTTGCGATTTTTGAACAGTTTGTTTCAAATTCTGTTTATCCTTTGGTAGCGCCACACATGGAAGTCCACTCACATGCAATTTTGTCTTAATTTGACGGCCATGCAAAAGCTCAGCAGGTGACAGTTTTGTCAGCGCATGTGGAGTTGCTCTGTACGCATGTAAAAACTCTGTCACAAATGCAGTCCATTCTTTGCCTTCAATGTTAGCAGTCTGTAAACAGTCTTTGAAGACTCTGTTGAGCGTTCAATCTCCCCATTTGCTTGAGGATAATAGATGGAGCTACGACAGTGTTTAATGTCTCTGTCTGCAAGAAATGCCTCCAACTCCGCCGAAACAAATTGTGACCCATTGTCAGTCACGAGTTTAGGTGGATTTCCTTCCCGACTAAAGGCAGCAGACAAGAACTTAGTGACCGTTGCAGAAGTAACATCAGGTGCAAATGCAATCTCTGGCCATTTACTGTAGTAGTAAATGAGTGTCAAGGCAAAGCGGCATCCCTTAGGGGCATTATTCAATGGCCCAACTACATCAATCCCCAGTTTTTCCCAAGCAGTATTTGGAATAAGCACAGGGCAGAGTGGAGCTACATGTGTATATGCAGTTTTATCATGTTGACAACAGGTGGCACATGATTTGATGGCATTTTCCACCTGCCAATCCATGCCAGGCCGCCAGTACAAGTCTCTTAGTCTCTGCTTTGTGCGCACTATCCCTTGATGAGTGTCATGTGCCAACTGAATGAACTTTGGTTGTAACGCTGTAGGAATGATCACACGATGTGTGCCGCGAATTATGTATCCCTCATGTACAGATAGCGCATTCCTAAGACGGTAATAGGGAGCCATATATTAGCTTTTCGCACTACGGGGCCACCCCTTTTCAATACACGCCTTAACTTGTTGAAGGATAGGACAGTCATTACACATGGTCCACAGTAACAGCTGCAAACTCAGGAGAAAGTACTGCCACCATCTCAGGCTCTTGTTCAGGGCTGTGCTCAGTGGCAGGCAGAGTTAATCTGGACAAACAATCAGCTATCACATTGTCTCGGCCAGGCTTGTATTTAATGCTGTATTTAAAACACAAGAGATGTGCAGACCATCAGGCAAGTCTCATTCCGGCACATCTCAGACCCTTTGTGGAGAGCAATGTAGACAAGGGGCTGTGGTTGGTGCAAAGCGTAAAATGTCGGCCCCAGAGGCAAGTACGTCACTTTTCTGTCGCCCAGACACATGCCAAGGCCTCCTTTTCTGTCGTGGAATACTTTCTTTTACACTCTGACAAGGTCCTAGATGCAAAAGCAACTGTTTTTTCAGTAGTGCCATGACACTGGGTAAGCACAGCACCAATGCCATAATCTGAAGCATCTGTAGTGACTGTTGTCAGTAAAGATGGATCAAACAGAGCAAGTGCAGGGCTAGTAGTAATGACATGTTTCAGCAGAGTGAAGTTTTCCTGTGCTTCATCTGTCCAACAAAATCCAGTAGACTTCCGGAGAAGTGCACGAAGAGGCTCCGACAATGTAGCAAAATTTGGAACAAATTTGGAATACCAGCCGGCAAGTCCGAGAAAAGAACGCAAAGACTGAGTGTCATGAGGAGGAGGAGCTTGCTGTATGGCTATAACGTGGTCTGGATTTGGATGCAAGCCCGAAGTAGAAATTACATTGCCAAGGAATGGTAACTCAGTTTTCCTGAAGCAGCACTTTTCTTCATTGAGCTTTAGTCCACGATTTTGCAGCCTTTGTAGTACAGACTGGAGCCGTCTGTTGTGTTCTTCTGGGTTGGTACCATAGACAATGATGTCACCTAAGTAGCATTGTACACCATCCTGACCGTCCAAAATTTGAGACATCATCCTTTGAAATGCACTTGGTGCTGAGGCCAGCCCATAAGGTACCCGTGTAAAGCGATAAAAGTCCGTCATGAGTAACAAAAGCTGTCAGATCCCTACTATCCTGATGCAAGGTGACTTGGTGGTAAGCATTCTGAAGGTCTATTGTAGAAAACATGGAGGATCTACGTAATTCAGTAAAAACTTCCATCAATGTGTGGCAGTGGGTGACTCGATGATAACAGCTTTGTTTGGCTCTCTTAAATCCACACAAAGTCGAATTCCTCCAGATTTCTTTTGAATGACCACCAATGGTGACACCCAGGGAGATGAGTCCACTTTTTCTATGATGCCTTCTGAGTTCAGTCTCTTTAGTTCTTGTGACACTGCATCTCGCACTGCAAATGGCAGTCTATGCGATTTTTGTTGAACTGGTAGCACATCTAGACACACCTTTACTTTATGTAAAAAACCAGTAGCCAAACCAACTGACTCCGTGGAGTTAACAGCAGCTTGGCTGTTGTTGGGTGAAGATGTAGCAGATCCATTCCTTATTTCAAGGTGCAAAACAGTAGAGATCCATCCTAAGTAAGGGTGTGCCACCTGGTACAATGTAGAAGGAAGCACGCACACAGCGACACTGATAGCTAACATCAATAGCAAGGCAGCCAGTAACTGGAATTGTCTTCTTCATATATGTCATCAAATTAACATTAGGCACAGTAAGTGAAACATTGGAGAAATGCTGATGATACAGATGCTCTGGGAGAATGGAAACAGCAGAACCCGTATCCACTAGCAGTTAAGTGTCGACTGATTTCCCATCCTCACTATACAAAGAAACAGCACACGTAATATTTAGATTTTTTTTCATTGACTGTGGCATTTCAATGCTTAAAACTGTCAACACAGACTCAACGACTTCTTGAACATTGCAGGTGGATGCTGAACTACGACAAACTTTCGCAAAATGTCACATTTTTCCACATTTCCTGCATTTTAATTGTTTAGCTGGGCATTTAGCTTAATTTGCTAAATGTGATGCAGTGCCACAGCGAAAGCATGTTTTTGCATCCAGCTGTTTTCGTGACTCATTTGATGACATCTGTTGAGAAACTGTAGGTTTACCTGAGACAGGCTTCTGTCGCCACCGCTGGTTCGCACCCCCTTGTGAGCCAGTACGTACCACTTTAACTGCAGTTTCAGTTCGTTCCATAGTTTTCGCTTCAGCCACTGCAGACTCAATTTGTCCCGCAATAGTAATTGCCTTTTGCAGAGTGAGGTCCATTTCCAACAGCAGACGCTCCCGTATACGTGGAGTGCATGTCTTTTCAACAATCTGATCTCTAATCATATCGTCTGCGAGTGCTCTGAATTCGCAGTTCACTAGCATCTCGCGCAGAGCAGCAACATACTGCACGATTGGTTCTCCGTGTCTCTGAGCACGCTGACGAAATTTGTTTCTCTCAGCAACCACGTTAACTTTCTGTACAAAAAATGTTTGTAAGGCAGCCAGAGCAGACTCATATCCATCATCAGCTACTGTGAATGTATAAAAAATCCTCTGTCCCTCAGTGCCTAAGCCATGGATTAGCAATGCACGCTTTCTCTTTTCCGGTATGTCCTCTGCCGACAAAGCAGACAAATAGTTTTCAAACATACGAATCTATGAATTAAACGATATTGTCGGCTCGCCCGGAGTTTCCAGATAAGCAAGAGGAGGTGAAAGAGCAAGAAGGGCCATCCTCGTCGCCAAGATGTTGTGTATTCAACCGTAATAAACACCAGTACCTCGTGAATCCGTCTTACAACTCTGCTTTATTACCACCAACCTTCTCTCCTTCATCTCCCACTCTCCATCCTTACAACTGGTCTGTTTGCGACCCCTACTGTTCATGCAATCATATTCCACTACCCCACACCCACCAACATCTTCCTCTTTATTGTGCTTTCTCTCAAAGTGGCATGCTATTTTACTCTGAGGTTTTTTTTTACAATAAATGCAGTAATGTTTTTTGTCCCATTTCCTGTTCTCTCCGTTCTTATCCTCTTCCTTCTGGTCGTCTCCCTCATCTATGGCATGTTCCAAGTCAACAGCATAACCTTCAAGTTTATCAGCTTTCATATTTTTTTTACATCGTTAACTTCAGCGCTAACAAATTCTACAGTTATATTCACTTCAGCTATGTTTGGCGTTCTCCGTGACTGCGTCTTTCATGTTCGCAATCGCTTGGGCACTTTCTCCTATTAATTGTTCTAGTGCAGGGGTCTCAAACTCAATTTACCTGAGGGCTGCTGGAGGCCGGGTCTGGGTGAGGCTCGGCCACATCAGGTTTTCCACAAAAAATTAATTATATTATTAATTTCTAATTTGTTTATTTTTTGCATCTTATTTTGTGTTAAGAAATAAAGAGATTTTAGAAGATTGTATTTTTTTAACACAAAATAAGATGGAACAAAAAAAAAAAAAAAAGAAAATAATTCAATCAGTAGTAATAATAATGATTAGATTTACTGTTATCCGCTGTGTTGTTAAAAAAAAAAGCAAAAAGGTGGTGTTGTCATTTGTTTTGACTACTTTTACATCATATAGAAATATATGTAATGTTCATTGTGTGAGGCAATGAAAATACAATGCAAGTAGCGCAATGCCAATGACCCACAAATAACAGTGCGACCCTATAATTTGTCCGGTTACCGGGGACTCTTACTACCGATGGACAGGTGTTGATATGTGACTGCAGACGACTACATTATGCTGCATGGAGTTCCTTACTTTTCTTTTTTCCTTTTGTTTATTATTTTATGCATCACTTTGATTTATTTTGTCTGAGAGAAAGAGAGATTAACTCTCTAAGTGCCATTTCAGTTCACTTCCAAGTGAAAATTAGTAATTAAATGACTCACTCCGTCTAATATCCAAGAAGAGCCCACAGTTAGCTCCTCCATCATGTTCTGTAGCTGACTTGACTTGCTTTGCTTCTGCTATCCAGATCCAGAGAGGCAGTTCCAGATTCTCGAGATCTTTTTTGATCAGCCTCATTATCAGATTTACTCCTGGTTTTAAAGAAATGAAAATGAGCTTGATTGCCTGCTGCTTCACGTCAGAGTCTGTGTATTGTTTGAGCAGCAAGCCCCTCCCCCTCATTAGATAAACAGTCCACAGGCAGAAGTAACCAATCAGAAAGTTGTAAATCGCTGCATCAAATTTCATTAATTTACATTTATTTTTTATTTTCTTTTGCAAAAAAAGAAAGTGTACAAATTTAAAAACACAAATTAACTTTAGTTGTCAATTTCTAATCATTTGTAACCACTTCATACACAGCTGACCCCCATGGCTAACCGCTCCTCTGAGGACAGTAACATGGAAAGCTAAATATACTACGTTACTCTCATTACATTGTCATTACATTACATTTCTCTCTCGCTCTGTCACACACACACACAGTGATATACAGCCTGAGAGAAATATACAACATCACTAATTATGTAATGTAATGTGTATTTATATAGCGCATTTATTGTGTATGGCCATACACACAAAGCGCTTCACAATCATGAGGGGGGTCTCTCCACACCACCACCAGTGTGTAGCATCCACTTGGATGATGCGACGGCAGCCACAGGACAACGGTGCCAGTGCGCTCACCACACACCAGCTATTAGTGGAGTGAAGAGACAGTGATAGAGCCAATTCGGTGGATGGGGATGATTAGGAGGCCATGATGGGTTAGGGCCGATTAAGGGACTTTGGCCAGGACACCAGGGTTACACCCCTACTCTTTACAAGAAGTGCCAAGGGATTTTTAATGAGTCAGAGAGTCAGGACCTTGGTTTAACGAAAGAGTAGTGTCCCCTTCACTTTTACTGGGGCATTAGGACTCACACAGACCACAGGTTGAGCGTCCCCTGCTGGCCTCTCTAACACCACTTCCAACAGCAACCATTTTCCCATGTGGTCTCCCATCCAGGTACTGACCAGGCTCAGCCCTGCTTAGCTTCATTGAGTAACCGGTCTTGGGCTGCAGGGTGATATGGCTGTGGCTGTGAAATGTCCATGTGTCCACATCTGACCCCCCATGGCTAACCGCTAGTAGCATGGAAGACAAGTAATACTACATTACTCATTACTAGAGCCATACAAAATCTGTGGACATTTTTGGCTATTTCTGCACAGGATTTTGTTAAAAATCTGCGGATTTATGCAGAATTATTTTGGGAGTATCATTACTAAAAACTTAATATGTGAAATAAAAAATAATACCCTTTAAACTTTTATTTAATGTTTACAATGTAAATCTAATTAAATCCACTTTATTTGGTAAACAAAGCAAGTCACTCATATAATATATCTACTTGAAGAGAAAATATTACTTTACAAACTATTGTAAATAAATTATATGAATATTTTCATATTAGTCAGTATTATTACTGAAATTAATTTAAAAATTGAATAAATATAAATTTACACAAGTAAATAAACAGAATCAATGATGGGCTAAAAATCTGCACACACAGATTTTGTGTGGGCCTACTCATCACTCACACACAAGGATACAGAAACAAACAACAACATCACTAATCATGAAAATTGTCCATGTGTCCATAGCTAACTCCACATCCCACCCACCCATGGCTGACAGAACTGACAGTATCATGGAAAGATAGGTATATATTTTAATGCTTCATATTTTTTCAAGTACTGTTCTTGGTATTGGTCATCCCCCATTGTATCTGAGGGAGGTCTTGGTGTAATATGTTGTGGAATAAAAATTCTGGTCTGCAAAATATTTTCTAAGTTTCTAAGTCAAAGTTTTCAAAAAATGACAAAGTCTGAGATCTCCGAAGTCTTTAGGTCAGTGATCATCAACTGGCGGCCCACTGAGCCGTTCAATCCGGCCTGCGACTGGATTCCAAAATTGTTAGAATCTAAAAAAAAAAAATAGTGGTCCACACTAGGGCTGTGGAAATAATCAAAATCGAATCGCAATTTGGAACGTTGCGATTAGCTAATCGCAAAAGGCTGCGATATGACATGTATATTATATTATTTAACTTCCCACGCTCAGAGCAAATGCATGACTGCCGTCTGTGTGTGACAGTCATCTGTGTGTGACAGTCTTACTAGCCAATCAAATGAGCACACTTTCGTACTGCCCAATCAGAATTGCGCAACTGAACTATGCGAAACGCCCACAATAACAAACAGGAAAGCACGTACAGCTACATGAGGAGCGGCTTGCTAAAAAGCAGGGGCATAGATTTAGCATGGATGGAGGGGACGCGGAAGAGGACCAACTATTGAAATGTCCCCACCAATAATTTAATACACTTAAAAAAATCACGCTGTCAAAATTAACCTAGACATGTTGACCTAGAAAGGCTGTGCCTTTCCCTGCTGTCATGTGAGAGGCTGTAGTTGCGTTCAGGAAAGCAGCGCCTAAACAGCAGGTGAATTCCCGTGCAAGAATGAGGTGTGTGAGGTCTGACACACAGGTGAGGATGGCGGCAGTAAAAAAGGACATAAAGAGCTTTTTTCAAGTCACATAAACTCGAGTTCGCTACTGAATGAGTCCATCATGATAATGGCTTTAATGCTCGTGTTTTGTGCTTTAACGCACAGTCTGTCATTATAGCAGGCTGATAAAGTCTGTGAATAATATGCCCTGAAAACTAATTGCAGAATAAACAGCTAAATGCAAAAGTATAGGATCCCTGCCTGCCAGTTCTCCTGATCTCTCAGAGTAACAGGTGCAATTTCAGTTGAAACAGTTTGTCAGTAAAACTACAGCCTGTGCTCCATCTTATATTAATACTTGTATATGAGACGTGTTTAATTTGGACTACGGCTAAAATAAATGGAAGTCTTTATTAAACTTTCTCTTTATCAGTTAATAAACATTCTTTTAATGTTACACTGTCAGGCCTGTAGCCAGCTTTTTGAATGGGTTATTTTTGCAGTTGTTCACCTGATTTGCTATTTAATTATGAGGTATAAATATTACATTTTAGTGACATTTTAAGAACTAATTTGTGCTGCATAATCTTGTCGGATGGTTATCATAAACACACTTTTTGATGATTAAAATTAAATTAAATTAAAAAGTATAAACATTAAACATAATGTTAAGCCAAAATGATATTTTTATTTGATTTTCTTCTTGGGGGTCTGGCCCTCTGACAAATATAGTTGATGACCCCTGCTTTAGGCAAAGCAGTTTATTGTTACAGCATCAGTAACAACAGAGACAGATCATTCGAGTGTCTGATGAGTATAGGCTAGCACAGTTTAAATACACTTCTTTGTCTTAACGCTCCACAGGCACTGATTGTCACTGGTGGGTGTTCTGGGGCTGGATCCAACATTGGTGGGTGCTCTGGGGCTGGATCCAACATTGGTGGACACTCTGGGGCTGGGGCCGACACTGGCAGAGCAGGGGTAGATGCAGCACTCTGGGCAGCCCTCTTTCTTCCCTGCTGAAAAATCCAGCTTAAACCAGCCTAAGCTGGTTGGCTGGTTTTAGCTGGTCGACCAGCCTGGTTTTAGAGGGGTTTTAGCCATTTCCAGGCTGGTTTCCAGCCATTTCCAGCCTGGTCTTAGCTGGTCAGGCTGGAAAATGACCAGCTTTAACCAGCTAAAACCAGCTTGACCAGCCTGGTTTAAGCTGGACACAGCTGGTTTTGGCTGGTCAAGCTGGTTTTAGCTGGTCAACTAGCTAAAATCCATATTTCTTTTGCAAGATGAGGTATAAATATGAGCCCTCATTTTACCAATTATTTAGCCTTTCAATTAAATTTTTATTTCTTTTTAGATAACTAAAATCACCCGCAAGCTGTGCTCCAAGTTTACCTTCCCCACAGTACTATAGACCCATCACAAGCCTCACACCATTCCGTATGTGGATAAGGAAAACCATCTGCTAGGTAATTGTAAATATTGCAAATTAAAATACCAAAGTAAAATTAGTAGTTATACAGGAATGATTGAAAAAAGGAATGAGTCAAATAGACCTGCTGAATGAAGGTTCAAACTCAATCTTGGTGCTGGCAATCTCAAAGTTGGTGCCGATGTAACAGGAAATGCAGTCTTTACGCTAGAAACTCAACAAAGCAGCTGCACAGCTTTACATTTTTGGTTTCTGAACAGGATTTGAATTATTTGAGCAATCATTAGATTTTGTCTTTGCCACTGAGTTTATCACAGGACTAAATACCTATTAGGTTATTCATTTTTAGTTCCTCTTGCATTTAATTCTGAGCTACTGCATTCTGTAGATAAGATTTTAAATGTTTAGAATTTTTTTATTAAGTCACATTTTACATTAACTTAATTTGTTAGCTTAATTTAATTAATTATTTAACACATTTCCAATAGAGCATTTAATAATTAAGTTAAACTTTTAATAGTACATTATTAAAATGTATAATCAGAATCAGTTTTATTGCCAAGTGTGCTTCATACACACAAGGAATTTGTTTTGGCAACAGAAGCTTCTAGTGTACATAAAGTGACGAGTGACAACACAAAATTAAATATGAGAAAAGAAAAAGGCGATAAACATTAGACATTAAACAGAGATGCAGTAAGTAAAAAATATCTGGATGTTGAATTGTATGTACAGATTTGTTGTAAATATACAGGTTATAAGGTGCTGTGTACAAATGTGTGTGAGCAAGTACTGCATTGTACAGTATATTGTTATAAGGTGCTGTGTACAAGTGCGTATGAGAAAGTATTGCACGTTTATTGCAGAGTAGGGGAATATTTAACTGTTCATGAGGTAGATGGCCTGAGGAAAGAAACTTTTCCTGTGTCTGGCTGTTTTTGTGCTTGGTGTTCTGTAGCTGCGACCAGACGGTAACAGTTCGAACAGGTAATGTGCTGGGTGCGAGGCATCCAGAGTGATTTTGCGAGCCTTTTACTCACTCTGGAAGAGTACAGTTCTTGAAGTGTAGAAAGGGTAGTGCCAGTGATTCGTTCAGCAGTCCGGACTCTTCGCTGTAGTCTACGGAGGTCAGTTTTGGCAGCTGACCTGAACCAGACGGTGATTGAAGTGCAGAGGATGGTTTGGATGACAGCTGAGTAGAATTGTACGAGCAGCTCCTGTGGCAGGTTGAACTTCCTCAGCTGACGAAGGAAGTACAGTCTCTGCTGGGCTTTCTTCACAATAGAGTCTATGTGAATGTCCCACTTCCTGAATGACTCTATTGCCGCTACAGTGCTGTTCATGATGGTGAGTGGGTGCCCATTCTGACTAGCTGTTGTCTATCTGTCAGAAAGCTGGTGATCCATTGACAGACAGCTGGGTCAGTTTGTTCTCGAGCAGTGATGGGACGATGGTATTAAAGGCAGAACTGAAGTCCACAAACAGTATCCTTGCGTAGTTCCCTGGTTTGTCCAGATGTTGTAGGGTATAATGCAGTCCCATGTTGACTGCATCATCCACAGACCGGTTTGCTCTATAGGCAAACTGCAGGGGGTCCAGCAAAGGTCCAGTGATGTCTTCAGATATGCTAGCACCAGTCTTTCGAATGACTTCATGGCCACAGATGTTGGGGCAACAGGTCTGTAGTCATTGAGTCCTGTGATCTTTGGTTTCGGGATGATGGTGGAGTATTTGAAGCAGGATGGAACTTTGCGCTGTTCCAGTGATCTGTTGAAGATCTGTGTGAAAATAGGAGCCAGCTGGTCTGACGCACATTATCCTCACTGATCTGAAGTCCAGGGGGGGAGAGGGAGATGGCTGGAGGTGTTGATGGCTGTGTAGGGAGATGGTCCGGGCGGTGTGAGGTGTCTGGTCAGAGGTGTCAAATCTACAGTAGAACGTATTCAGCTCGTTTGCAAGATGTTTGTTGCTGTCGATGCTGGGGGGTGGTGTTTTGAAGTTGGTAATGTCTTTCAGGCCTTTCCACACTGATGCAGGATTGTTGGCAGAAAACTGGTTTTGCAGCTTTTTGGCATAGCTCTTCTTAGCTTATCTCTTTTATCAGTGTGTTCCTGGCTTGACTGTACAAAAACCTGTCCCCACTCCTGTAGGCATCCTCTTTTGCGTGACCAGGCTGTTTTGGTGTGAACCATGATTTATCATTGTTAAATGATAAGTAGGTCCTGGTAGGGATGCATAACTCTTCACAGAAACTGATGTTTGATGTTACAGTGTCTGTGAGCTTGACCAGGTCGGTGGCTGCAGCTTTAAAAACACTCCAGTCCGTGCATTCAAAACAGGCTTGTAAGACCTGCTCTGTGTCGTTGGTCCATCTCTTAACAGTCCTTAATACTGGCTTAGTAGTTTTAAGTTTTTGCCTGTAAGTTGGTATAAGATGTACCAGGCAGTGGTCAGAGAGTCCTAGAGCTGCTCTGGCAATGGAGCGACATACATCCTTTATTGTGGTGTAGTGGCATGTGATGTGCTGTTTGAATTTAGGTAGCTCATGTGTGAGTTTTTCAGTCGTTGTTCAGTCTCTGTGATCAGATCAGACAGCTGTTGCATCGCAGTACTCACGTGTGCTTGCAGTGGAATGTAAACACCGATGAGAATGAACAAGGAAATCTCCCTTGGTGTGTAAAACGGCTTGCAGTTAATGAAAAGTACTTCCACATCAGGACAGCACATCTTCTTTAACACAGTTGCATCCGTACACCACCTCCTGTTGATGTAAAAGCATGTCCCACCACCGCGCGTTTTGCCCGTTAGCTCCATATGGCGATCTGCTCTGTACAGCTGAAAGTCCGGTAGGTGTAATGCATTCAGCCAGGTTTCTGTGAAACACAGCGCAGCAGAGTTGTTAAAGTTCTTGTTTTAGCGTGTGAGCAGAAGTAGTTCGTCCATTTTGTTAGGAAGAGAGTGGAGATTCGCCAGATGGATGCTAGGCAGCGCCGTTCTGTCTCAGCCTGACGAGCGCGCCGGCTCGCTTCCCACGCCTGCGCGTCTTGTAGAGTTTCCACAAAGCAGCTGCTCCGCCGACGACAATGTTCCGCGAAATGCCAGAGAAATCAAAATCCAGTTGGTGATTAGTTGGTGTGCACTGCCGAATGTTCAGCAGCTCGTCCCTGGTATAACTGATTGTGTTAGATAAACATAGAAGTCACACACCACAGGATGACTTGCCAGTTGTGATTACAAATGCCTGCTAATTAACTCTACATCCTAAAAACAATAAGAAGAGGCTCTACACTCAAAGACCCCCCAAACAGGTTTTTGAGAAATCTTAGCAAGCCCTTTTGTTCGCGTCTGCGAGAGGAATACACATTCTTTGTGCAAACAAAGAAGCTATCAAAAAGCTTCCAAAATGTAAGTGGACATTCAGTTAAACTGTGTTTTTTTTAATTAATGTATGCTTGTTTTACATTTGTGTAGGTTTTTGTGTGTACATGTTCCATGTGTTTAATGTAATGCCCGATTCACACAGGGCTTCGCCGTCATTGCTTGACAGAGGGCGTGTCTGAAGTTGGGTCCGCGATCGCCATAGCAGAGTCAGCTGATGAAATTAGTTAGCAATCCGCTACTGTCTGAGTTGGTGTATTTACATACAGCGATCTAATTGGCTGATGCTTCCATTGGCACTTGAAAAGTTGAGAAAGTCCCAACTTCTGCATTGAGCAACGCTTAACGTCACCCATTGAACGTGAATGGGAAGCGTTGACGCTGACGTCCCATGTAAATGGGCCATAACTGTTATGGATAGTTAATGAGTTATCACCGTTGGTAGTGGATGAAATCTACAGAAAGTTTGTGAAATATTTAATGTTTGCCAGCTCGACCGCAGATCTGCTTGTGCAACCACATCAACACCAAACCATTGGGTCAACACATCAGAACTCTGAAACCCTGTCATCACTACAGAAACCCCAGGAAGGACTTCACCTACAACGCTGCCTTGTCGAACATCTGTATCCCTAGCAACCGACTCCAAGCTTCCCTGAATGTAAGGAAACCCCTCTTCATCAGAGGAAATTCCAGCACGTCATTGGAGTTTCCACGCTGACCAATCAGCTTCACCTGGATTACCCTTTGGACCAGTCGAGGAAACCAAAATTCCATTACAATGCAAGTAACACAAACAAGGTTTCTGTCCATTTTTTAAACTAGTGTGAATTATATTTAAGTAAAAAAGAATAGCGAAATTCTCTGCTTTTATGGTTTCTCTCAGGTTGCAATGCTAAGAATTTAGCAAATGCTAGAATTTAAATCCTTACTCGCTCTGTCATACTATCCTCAAACTGCTTGTGTGTATGTGTGTTTTATGTAAATTTAGAATGTTGTGTTATGGAATAGCAGTAAACTAAGTGTTTAGTAAGTTTTATAAGTGTAAGCTTTGAATAATTCTATGTGAATCAGGTTTGAATCTTTGGATTCAAATCCACAAAGTTTAAATTTGATTTAAACCAAAGAGCTTACACTTGTAAAAGTCAAATTGGTTCAACTTAAACATTTAAGCAACTATTTTATTTACAATGTAAATGAAGTTATTTTAGAATAAAATGACAAGGAAAGATAAACCTCAAGGAAAGGTGTAAGTACAGACTGTTTTTTTAAGTGAACTTCAGCGGACATTCGCGCCTCGTTAACCAATCATGAGCTTTATCTTGTAGAGGCGTGATTATGACGTAGCACCTGTTGTTGTCCTGGGGGAAAATCCTCCTGCCGACACCGGACAACAGTTCATCAAACTGGGCTCAGTCGGAAGCACCGCTGAAAGCTTCCATCATCCAGGTTAAGTTTCTGGAGAAATTTATGAACTCAGAGCTGGTTACACCTCTGAAAGGATCTAGTGGACTCAGACACAGCTCCAAACAAATCAATACTGTTTTCAGCCTTCATAAAAGCACATAAACACAGCTATTCTCTCAATAAAATCCATGTTAGCAACAAACATTTAGCAACGAAGCTAGAGTCATTACGCGAATCTGCGTCTATTGTGAATTTGATGCACAAATGAAGTGAGCAAACTCAAAATGTTCATGGGTGTGCTGCGTCTGTGTGAACACAGCATTACACACAACACAGCATTCTACCTGGCGCATTTCCACTGTGCATTTTCGATATAGTGGTATCCTGTATATGTTTCCATCCACAAACACTACAGCTTTGTGGCACGTCTAAATTCAGGCTAAACAGCCTGTTATGCCCTTGCACTGCTGCAGATACCAGGTAAAGAACCTGTGTATTTACATATTAATCACAGGTGCACTATTTTCGCTTCAGTTATTCCCTTCCTTAGGATTATAGCATACAAGGCAGACAAAAACAATCGAATGCCGATCACTACAATGCATATAGGTTTTTCCATAGCAGACATCAATTTACCATAAAGTCAAGCAGTCATACACTGAAATGTATGATGTCGGGTACTGAACAAAAGCTAGTGACATATGCAATATGTAAGATATCAACTTACGTTATAAGATCGATCAGCGATTTATTAGCTCATATCAATGACTCGGATCTTGAAGATTCGAATCATTGATTTGACTAAATTGAGTTGGATCGAATCAGATCAAAATATTCACACTTTATCTGAAATTTGTCCCGCAAATAGAGACAATGCATTTTACCAATCTTGTTTATATTATTTCTGTGGCCAACGATAATAACATAACACAGAATCGGGTTAAGTTTTAGCAAGGTAACAAGATCTACAACTTGAGGCAATGACTTAGAAGCACATAAACAAGAACACAGTTCTTACAAAGGAGAACAAAGATTTATTGAGCTACACTATGATACATGAGGCTAACTACGTAACAGGCAAACAACAAACAAACGCACACACACGTTCACACACACAGATAGTTCAGGGGATGCAAAATGAGTTGACAACCGTCCCAAATTAATCCTAGTATTTCGTACTAGATCTTAGAATCACCTGAGAAACCACAGAAGCAGAGATTTGACTTATCTTTAACTGCTTAAGATCATAGGCACCAAATCGGAAAGAGACAACAGTTGTTCGTGTTACTTGCGCGAGTTTGTTGAAGTTTTCTTGATTCGAGTTTCCCTCACCGGGCTGGCCTGAGGAACCACGTGGTGCTCGAGATAGGGTGGCTTCGGGTGACGTCTTTTGGATTCCCGCTAGTGAGTGGAGTTGTCCTGGGTTACCGGGGTAACTGCTGAGGGTCAGTTCGCGGAAGTATGTATGGTTTCGGGGGATCCTGAAACTCAAGAGGTTTGCATAAAGAGTTCATGGTGACCCAATCGCGTGGCAGGCGACCGGGGGCAGAGAGCACAGCTAAGCGCGAGCCAGCTCATGCAAAAAGCCAAGTTTTAGGGCTGCAGGGAAGTTTTAAGGGACCTGATCTGATCCGTCCCCTTCCAATGAGCAGTTGCCATGAAGGGCGGGGCCACGCCCTGTACCAGCGTAGCCAAAGTTACTTTTTAACAGACTCCAAGAGATTGCACAGGGTAAAAATCTCTTGTAAGATTGTAACTATCTGACATCAAATGTTACAAGACGAATACTGTTCGTACTACTAAGTTTTCATTTACACCAATGTATTGCAAATAAAAAGGAGTTTGGTTTAATACCAAGCATCAAACATTTCTACGGAAGTCCTAAGAGGCCATGCATTAAAATATTTTTTCTTTCTTGTTTTGTCGTGATCACGACTTAATTATCTCGTGATCTCGACATAACAAAAACTTGTTATGTCGTGATCACGACTTTTTTTTTTTGCTTTAATTTATTTATTTATGTATTAATTATTATTATTATTATTAGTAGTATAGTAGTATTATTAGTATTAATATCTGGCAAATGTCAGGACACCAGCCTTGCGAACAGGGAGAGAATAACTGCAGACGCGCATTCGTGCAACACATTAAAGGCGTTCAGAACAGCCATAATACATTCATGATTATGTTCATGTATATGATCATTATTTACAATAATTAGCATCAACTGTTACCATTTTAAAGCAACTCTATGGCGCATTTTTAAAGTTGTAAATAATTTGCGGAAAGGATCAAAGCAAGTGCAGGATCTTCATCATTCTTCATAATTTAATTCATGCATGCAGCAACTTATTTAGTGCCATATAGAGTTGCCTTAAAATGGTAACAGTTGAGGGAATATTATTGTAAATAATGGTATATAATCAAATACGTGAATATAATCATGAATGTACATTAATCATGAACACGAGCGTTTGCTCTCATATTATGGCTGTTCTGAACGCCTTTAATGTGTTGCACAAATGCGTGTCTGCAGTTGGGCTATTCTCTCCCTGTTCGCAGGGCCGGTGTAGACTCTCTGGCCAGACATTTGCCAGATATTATTAATAATAATAATTAATACATAAATAAATAAAAGCAAAAAAAAAATAAGTCGTGATCACGACATAACAACTTTTTGTTATGTCGAGATCACGAGAAAATTAAGTCTTTATCACGACATAACAACTTTATTAAGTCGTGATCATGACATAACAACTTTTTGCACTTTAGCCACTTATTACACATAGTACATAGTACTGGCTAACATGTATTTTTTTGTATTCAGCATAAACTGTGCTACAATAACATGTGAGAAATATTGATGTACATGATTGCATTTTTTAGGACATCTTAGGGGCCCCAAAATCACCTCAGACCCCTGAGGGTTAACTTCTCCCTTAACCTCCCGTAGACCTGCAGATACCCATACTAGTGGATGCTGCTCTCTCATTGGCTGTAGGTAATCGCTGATGTTATTTTCATTCAGAACACATTTCACATGGCACGACTTAAATCATCTGCGAATCTCTGAGGTTGCGTCTTTAATAGTTCACACTGTGATTGTTACTCGCGTGGACGAGCACCAATTTGCCTGTGATTTCAGGCATTTGTTGGCAAATTCTCAAAATCTGTTGCCGAGTCAAAATTGAAGCAAAAAACATGCAGTCTAAACTCGGCTTTAGTCATCTTAAATTTTGAAGAAATTCAAGTCCTGATTAAAAAGTTTTTAGCTTTATATAACTGATAAGTAAACTCAGTTTAACTGGTGTTCAACTATACTGTTACGATCTGCGTTGTTTACAATAAAAAGGCAGGCCACTGATACTGTTGCTGACGGTGGGTTTATTGCCACTAAAAATCCCTGGACAGAGCAGACTGGATGGAGTAGAAAACAGCACAACAATGAGAAATTATTTTGTTTGTAACTTTTCTTACCTCTCCTCAGTAAAAAAAATATATATTCTATGCATCAGACCTCTGTTTTTGAGATAATCTAAAAGTTGTTTAACCATACTCTTGGTTATTCCTTCTAAGAGATTTTTAATATTTACAATGTTATTCTGTCTTAACTGTAGCTGAGTTGCCATGTACTCTCATGTCTAGTTACAATAGATATAACTTTAAAACAAAAATCTAATTATTACTTTTTATTGATTTTGTATTGTCATACATATATTACACATATAATAATCTTACCAAATGCAATTTTTTTTAAATAATTAAAATATATTAATAAAATCTTTAAATAAATGTGTGTCCCACCCTGTTACTTTAATGAGATATATGTACACAAACTTAATTGTCGTCCTATACAAAATCACCTTGTTTAAGATCTGATTTCTTTAAAAAACAACAATCCTCACTGCCTGATTGATACGATATAAAGTGGGTATCAGACCAAACAAGAAGCACTGCATTAAATTCTATTTTTCCGCGCCATGTCTTTAAAATACGGAAATTGATTTTACACCAGTATTTTCAATGGAATTTCTGCGATAGCCCGCCACTAATGATAGCGCCTGCGTTTAAACAGTCTTTTGTCTCTTTTTACGCTTAAGCATCCATTTGGTTGTTAAAGTCTATTTAACTGACTATATTTGAATTACATTTCAACGTCAATGCTGTAAAAGAAACCTTATGAAATTGAAAATAGTCACATAAAGCTGTTAGTCTCACATCTCTGTTGTGTCATGTGATACTGTTGTGCAGTGTTCCATGTGCTTTCTGTTTGTATTATGTGAATTCTTTGTTCTGTTTCCGCTGTTTCTTGATGATTATCAGTCTCACCTGTGTGTCACTCCTGTTGGTAATTTGTGTAATTGTGTCATGTGTATTTAAAGCCCTGTTTTCAGTTCAGTCTTTGTGTGGTATTGAATTGTCTACATCTCCTTGGTATTCTTGCATGTTGATGGGGTTTTGCAGTGTAAAGTGAGAGTCATTTTAGCTTTTTAAAAATTTTAATAGAGTGGAGGAACTATGACGTCACATTGTAGGTCAATCAGCTGCTAGCATAAAACTGGTTCCCTTAAAAATATTCCCCATAGTATTTTCCCAGAGACTTTTCAAAGATTGCTAATAATAAGCTCTCTGTTTAAACACAGTTCATTACATTTACACGTTTTGTCCAACTGAAAAATCCTCAAACGAAAATACAACTTTTAGCACTTTTGGATCTTAAATGCAAACTCAAGAGCTCCAAAGCTAACATTAGGCTATAAACAGACTACAGTGCCTACGGGGCGCTCGCCTGTGACGTCAGCACCACCCTGCTACAGACAACTTTTCAAGCTTATTTTTTTAGAAATGTGGTCCATGACAAAGATTTACTCTCTCAGTTTATTATATTAGAATCCATGCTATATATTATAAACAAATGAATACACAAAAACACATAGAACTACGTGCCTTTTTGATTGTTTTTTTTACGTGGGAAATACTTTGTTTGCTTAAAGCTTGATATAAAAGTTTTAAAACTGTATGTATAAAAAGTGCTGACATAGTATTATCATAAGACATTTAAATAAGAAATGAGGCATGAGGGACAAGTCTATGTGCCTGCAATTTCTTTCATGGACAAAGAACAACATTCAATATTCTTTTTTGTCACGGAGTACAGCGAAAAGCAGCCCATACAGTCACATGCGATAAATTTTAAGGAAGAGTTAAATGTGTTCTGATGAAGAAAAAGAAACGTTGAAATATCAATTGATCACGTTAAAATGACAGGAAATATTTATGCATTGTTACCCATTTATTCACACGTTTGCATTACTGAGAGCAGAAAAGAGATGGGCTGCACTGGTAAGCAGTATCTTCATAATATCGTTAAACTAAAATAAATGATCAACAAATGAGTCTGTCTAGATGGTCTTTACAAGTGAAGGCATTATCTGCACACAATATGAATTCCCAATTAGAAAAATACTACAAACTATAAAATACTCTTCATGAAAATACTTAAATAACAGACAAATCCAAATGCCCAACACAAGCGGCCTGCGTTCCAGACCAGTTCAGCTCGATGACGTATAACAGGGGTGCTCAACCCTGTTCCTGGCGATCGACCTTCCAGCTGATTTCAGCTCCAACCTTGATCAAACACACCTGAACCAAATATTTAGAACGTGAGGAGCACTTGATAATTACAGGCAGGTGTGTTTGATAAGGGCTGCAACTGAAAACTGCAGGAGGGTCGATCGCCAGGAATAGGGTTGAGCACCCCTGACGTATAATGTCTCCGACACCCCCTGTAGTCCCGTTTAGCAACTTGTTAGCAACAGTCTTTTTAAAGAAGCATAACTGATTTTAAAAAATCAAGAGTGTGATGAAACTGATGTATTATGTTGTAGAATAAAATGTGAAAGTATCCTGAGTTTGTTTTAGCCACGGACCTTATTTAAGAGATTTAACTGAAAAAACTCATTGACTTTGGGATGAGGGAACCGGAACTGCTAAAATACTAACTTCTGTTTTTTTGCATACAAATTGACGTCATAGTTCCTCCACTCTATTACAGTAACCATTTATAGTGATGGGCAAAATAAGGCTTCATAAAACACTGAAACAGTTGAAGCAAATGTGTCGGAAGCTTCGAAACGTTTAGAAACCTGTCTCTACAGTGCCACCTAGTGGTCAATTTTTTTAAGCATTGCAATAAAACCGCTTCCAATGAGAAGTGCTTCGTCTAATAGGCAAATTGTATCATGTCGTGTAACTGCTTTACCTAAGCGGTTTGGAGGAGTGGTTGGTGTTCTCAACTGAAACGCTGATACCATGGGTTCGAATCTGGCATTAGTATAAATAACTATTTTAACATGTTGTAATGAAATATGAACATTACTAAAAGACAAAAAATGTCAGATTTTTTTTTTTTACATATAAAGATTTTAATTTAAAAATATTAAATGTTTTGCTGTGGATGGACTAAGCCTTCGTCTTTTAACAAATTATTTCTCCAGCCTGTGAAACAATTCTCTCACAGGGCACACTTGCTGCTGGCATACACAAGTACTTCTGCGCAAGCACATACAGTTTTAGGAAAATTATTTCTCCCTTCATTCAGTATTTCAGGGGATCTTCATTTCTTGGCAAGCATGCATCTGGTATTTTTCCACTTCAACAGTAGCATCAGCTGTAGCACTACTTGTCAAGTTGGATGCTGTCAACTGGATCTGATGTGGGGGAAAAAAGCAATTAATTACAACGCCTAAACTCGTGTCATAACTATATGAAGTTGCATAATACATGAACAGTGAAATGGCTCACCATGACTTGTTTGGTTACGCATAAGTGAAGCGCACTTCATCGTGAGATGCCTTTCAGCCTCCTGGCCTTTTCCCAATAGTATCTGGATGCAGCCTTCATGATGCAAGCTTGAGATTGCATCACTCAGCAATGCAATGTCAGACACAATGCACTTAATGGAGTGAGTGACGTCACTGTGATGGGTAGGGTTAGGGGTGGGGTTAGGAGAGCGCATTAAAAAGCATTGGATGCAGCTCAGATTGCACTGCACCAGGTCTGCATTCAGACCCCTCTCCCTTTTCCAGTATTTCCAAATGCTACAGTTTTAAACCTTGGGTCTGGCAGTATAGCCAATGCCAATGCTCTGAAAGACTCATACCCACCACATCTTGACTGAGACCTTCTTGCAGGTGTAAGCCTGTGCAAAACAGAAGCAAAGCATATTAATTATTTTACTAACAACAATATTACACTTATCATCAGTGACAGTATGGTTAATGTGGCTTACCTAATTGGACAACTGATTCCTGCTTTGCAAGGCCTTTTTTCTCAGTTAGCTTGTGCTGCAACATCCGGTACAGTGGTATAAGCTTTGAAGCTGAGACTCTCTGTTCCTCTGATAACTCTGTTGTTGCAAGTTTAAATGGTTGCAATAATGTTATGGTTTCTTGAATGACATTGTACTCTTTACTGGACAACAGAACAGTATCAGACTTTAAATTAAAAATTGCTACAGCCACTGGCTCTTGTTGTTCATACAAGTGTTGCAAAATGTCAATGGTGCTGTTCCATCTGGTTTCCACGAGTTTTAAAGTCTGTCTACCCATCAAGGCCTGCATTTCTTCAAGCTTGTCCTTTGTTTTGCAGCTTGATCTAAACAATCCCACAATCTTTCTGGTGAATTTCAATAATAAGTGGGGTTTGATCTAGGGCCTTTTTGACAATCAAACTAAGATTGTATGAAAAACATGAGATGTGTCGTAGATTAAGTAATTGGGCAGTTAACATAGTGTTGGATGCATTATCGATTACCAAACACTAAACTTTGGAGGTTGTTTCCCACTCAGACATGAGCAGAATTTTAGCCTCCATGAGATGCTGTGCAGTGTGTGTTTGTTACACCAACCACCCAATACAACAGTTCCCATCTTTGCTTCTGGTGCAATAAAGTGGTAAGTTACACCAAGGTATTCATCCATATTATTAGAGGACCACATATCAGCTGAAGGCTAACTAATTGTGCCTTCTGTAGGTCCCTCATAGTCTCTTCCGTGGTGCTGTTGTATCTTTCAGTGACCATTGTTTTAAGTGCCTTGCGGGATGAGAGAACATAGCTTGGATCAAGCTCGTTCACAAAGGCCCTGAAACCCTTATCTTCCACAATGGTGAAGGGCTGCAGATCCTTCACCACCATGTCTACAAGAGCATCATTCAATTGCCTTTGTCTGCCTTTAAAAAGTAGGTTGTGTTCCATTTTTTTTATAGTTTATGTAGCTTAAATATGCACTAGAAATGTCACTAAATCGCAAAATATCTCACAACAACCCATGAATTGAACATAACACCATTTTTATCCATTGTTTTGAAATTTGATTGAGACAGATGTGCAATTGTTAATTGTTTACGACACTGTCAATCAAACACAGATTCGGCAGGTATGCAAAGTCTCGAAACACTTGGACCGCCTGATGCTTTGAATCTTTTTAGTCACGTGATCTGGGTGTTTCGAATCTTGACTCTCGTTTTGCATCAGCCATCCCTAACTGTTTATTTTAAACACCTTTTAAAAGATACGAGAATGTTCTGTAACAGGGGTGACATTTGGCCTCTGTTACATGTGAAAACTCTGAAATTTTTTTTTGCTAAATGTAGTATCTTGAGCTAGACCAGTATATTGTTGTTATAGTTTAATAAGTACTCTCCTTCATCTGAAATGATAAAATCTCAAATTTTTACTACCCTTTACCTTTTACTACCCTGAAATGGCACCAAATAGTAGGAATGACCCTCTTACTGATTCCTTTACTTTACATTTTCTTATAAACCACATAATCATGTGTAGTGTCTGATTCAGTCCATTGCAGACCAATTCTTGGATAGGTGAGAAGAACCTCTTCCATATTTTTTTTGCCTTTACCAACTTTTTCTTGGATAATTATATAAATGTAAATCTGCTAGATCCCAGTACTGTTGCCATTTCCCCATAATTAGTGATGTAATAATACTCTTTCCCTATGCTTAAGGGGATATTTAAATCCACAGTCTGTCTTAAAGGTATGTGATCTTCTACAATGCTAACAGCTTAGCATAAATCTCTGAATTACAGATTTTTCCCTGTGGTCCAGAGCCACGCCTTCTGAAACACGAGCACACGCACCTTGAGCCCCAATCCCAATTCTACCCTTTATGCTGCATTCACACCAGACACGGAAGAAGCGTCAAGCGTGAGTGATTTACATGTTAAGTCAATGCAAACACGCGAATAGACATCCTGCCGCGTGATAAGCGCGAATGACGAGAATTTTGCGAATTAAGCATTTTGCTTGTTTGATGCGCAAATCGCAGGACATTCATGCCGTGTTAACCAATCAGGAGCTTGCTCTTGTGGGGGCATGATTGTGACGTAGCACCTGTTGTTGGTGTCCAGGGGGAAATCCTCCAGCCGACACCGACAACAGTTCATCAAACTGGGCTCGGCTCAGTCAGAAGCACCGCTGAAAGCCTCCGTCACCCAGGTTAAGTTTCTGGAGGAGTTTATGAGCTCACAGAGCTGGGTGCACCTCTGAAAGTATCTAGTGGACTCAGACACTGCTCCAAACGTATCAACGCTGTTTATCAGCCTTCATAAAGCACATAAACAGTTTTTTTCTCAATAAAATCCATGTTAGCCATTTAGCAACGAAGCTACAGTCTCCGGGCAGACAGAAGCCCTGCCCATGACGCGAATCCGCATCTGTTCTGAAGTGAATTTGATGCCCGAATGAAGCGAGTAAACTTTTTTTTGTTTTTATTTTTTTATCCGCACGTTCCGCATCTGGTGTGGACGCAGTATTAGCCCTTCCCCTCGTATTGCGCGTTCACGTCATAGGCCCGTTTACACTAATACGTTTTACTTTTAAAGTTACGCCATCTGTCCACACTATGCCGGAGTTTTTGAGCCCCAAAAACGGAGCGTTTTGAAAACGCTGGAGAGGCCGTTTTCATTCTAAAATGCTGCTGCCCCCTCTCAGTGTGGATGAGGGAAAATGGAGACATCTGAAAATGGAGGCAGGGCTGATTGGGGCTTTTTCCTCAATATTAAGTAGCCTTCACACAGTTCAGTCTTACATCCTCTCTTTGTAAGTTCAGACTTCACAAGTTTGATATGGAAAACAAACACCCGAGTGTGTACTTTATAAAGTCATTCACATCACCCTGCTATGCTGTTTCACTATCTTGACAATAAAATGAAAACATGATGTGAGGAGCTGCCTATTTTCATTTTGATATTAGCAACAAGACATCAAAAATGTTGAGGCGTCGTGTAGCTGCATGATATGACCGTCAACTTCATGCATATTTATAACAAAACGGAGCCTATAACATTACTGCCTCCTTTCATTTTCATTGAAAATTCGAAACATACCCTCTCTTTCATTGAATATCAGTTTTTGATCAATAATGTTTTGCAATAAGTTTATACAATAGAGAAAATAAAGGCAAACAATCAGTCAGATGTGCAGAATCGGTGTCCGCGGTTACATTAATTAGGATATTAACCTAACTTTGCGCTCAGTCAAAACACGTTACCTGAGAACAATTAATAGATTCAAAAGATCAAAGTCGGGAATATGTAGTTAGATATAGACAACAAGATGAATTACATATCACATTTAACCAATATAGTGAGATTAGATCCAGCGGTAGATCCGTGATGAACAGTCCGACTTGCGCAGCTCTCATGTGGGTGTGTGTGTGCTCAAAGCACGCTGCAGTGCATACCAGAGAGTGTGTGTGTGGTCACGTGATGTGCATTTTCACTGTTTTAATGTAAACGGATAGCTGTTCAGAAACGCTGGGTGAAACGCTAGTGTGGACGCGGATCGTTTTCATTCTAAAACGTCGTTTTAAAACTAAAACGTACTAGTGTAAACAGGGCCATAGACTGTAAAAGATATGGACATAGTATACGTGACGTCACCCAAGTTTCTGAACACTGCAAAAGAAGCTACAAGTAGGCGTGGCCAACCGTCGCCATTTTGTTAAGAGCGGCATCGCACCAAACGCGGGATACCAAACAAGGGCAAAGAGGCGGAGAGTGAGCTGAGCTACAGACGCATGCTGGATTCTAAGCATTTTGCTTAGACAGACTTTTTACTTTGGGAGAACGCTTAATACTTCATTACCTGTGACTCGTTTGTGTTCTGCCCACAAGTGCTTGGTTGTACACTATATCAAAGTGTTTAGTCTTTGCTTTAGATGACTGTTTTAGCCTACAGCTAATCAATCTGTCAGATTCTGGAGCGCATTACAGCTCTAAAGAACATTATAAATGATAAATTATCCTAAATAAAACAAATACATATATAGAGATGGTATATAAGTATATAATATTACTCACCTGGGAAATGGAGGCAACTTGAACGGTTTGTAAGCACAATTAAGTGCCCACAGCATGCTGTAGTATCTGATAATTGCAGCAAATAATTCCAAAAGGCAAATGTGTAAAGAAACAATAACCAAAAAAAAATACGATGTATCTGCCGAGTTTAGCGGCTAATTAGCCAGAATAAGCTGAGGTGACCGGACAGCGAGCAGCTAGACCTAGCTGTCACTCAAGTGGCCACGCCCTTAATTATGCAGACTTTAGTATAACTTAATAAAAATTAAACTAATGAGTTATAAAAACGGATGAGTTATAAAAAAAATTCACCCCCCTCACAGTTGTCATGAAGGGTAATCATGGCTATATTCACCAAAGCCATCTTTTGTACCAGGCTGTAAACATGTTTTTATCAGCTGTAAAAATGGCCAATTTACCAATGCAGTCAGAAACCACTTGGATTTGCTGGAGCCAGCCCCCCAAGGCAAGTCGATGAATTGCAGTTTTAGTTACTTCCGTATTGGCTTCCCGAGGGACAGCGGGAGATTGCCACTTGGTTGGAACTAAACTCTACAGGACAACGGCCCTACAGGACCGAGTTTGGACACCCCTGTTCTATAGCTTCCCATCTTAATCTTTTAATCCCAATAAACTTGTCTGCTGCCTTTTCTGTTCTTTATTTTTCTCTCAAGAAACTTCCTATGCGAGTTTGATTTAGTTGTCAGATATGCTGGTTTATCATGTCCTTTGTTAAAACAAGGTGATTCAGTTTTTTTTTTTGATGATTGGCCTTAGGTCATTGATGTTGAATTTGCAACTCTCTTCTCATTAGGTCTTTTCAGCCCTGTTATATTGTTCCACCCACACACACTCTCTCTCTCTTATATGCATGCTTGTAAGTAGATGTGTTATACCTTTTTGTTACCATTATTAAACGTTTGAGCCCACGCAGAACAAGTTACTTGAACTTAAAGATAAAGCAACAGGTTAGCCAATCTAACTAAAAATAAAGCATCAGCATGCATTTCTCAACACATTAGTAATGGCTATGAATTCCTTCACATGCAAGATAATATCGAAGGTTAATTTATTAATTTCTTGTGATATGCTGTGTTATGATGCTATGTTAACTTAATACTTTCTGTAAAAATGGAAAGCTTTTTAAACTGCTTTTTGAAACTTATCACTATACTGTCCCCCATATGCGTCAGACAGAAACATTACTAGACCACATGGTGCAATAGCCACTAAATACTTGACAGTGCAAGCATAGTAGTAGCTGTATGACTCTTGGTCTTTGCACTTCACTTTCACTGCAATCTAAGAGATAAGTAACATTGAAATAATGTTGCTTAAATGCCTCTGGCGATGTGGCCATTGTTGTTTCTTTGGGGAGGCATGTTTCCTGCTCACTTGACTCACTGATATACGAAATTGAATCTTATCACATTTAATTTTAGTTTGCTGTTCAATTTCCGTCTGGAAAGCCTGATTCCCATGGGGACAAAGAATACTTCTACAAGGGTATGAAATGTGTAGAGTAAGGCTGTGCGATATTGGGCCAAAGAAAATCAACATTTTCTTAAATAACAATGCGATTCCGATTTTAATTATGATTTTGACACACAGACATGACCTTTATACTTTGCTTTCAAACTCTCGATAGACAGACACTGTAGTTGGATGAGTAATTTTATTGTAATCCTGCACACTGAGCAGTAGCAGTGAGATCAACAAACAAGGTTTAAATCCACATCTACAGCAGTTCTCATTAACTCTGCTGCATTTAACGTGAAAGATTTAACCATTATGATATAAAAAAGACAAAAATACGTAAAACAAACAATTTTATATATTTTGTCTATATGTGATTTTAAATTAAGCAGCAATGAATTTATAATACACATAGTGGTTTTCAGCTTACATATACTGTATTTCATGGGATGACGTGTTAATAAAAATACAGAAAATGCATAACTGAATAAACTGAGTAAATACTAAACACAGTTGCAGGAAATAGAAAATTACCTGCACACAGAGCAGTAGCAGTGAGATCGACAAACAAGGTTTAAATCCACATCTAAAACGCATAACATTAGCACATGGTGGAAAAACATTAAAACGGGAATAAAAGTATCAAAGTCAGACTAAAAAAAGAAAACCCACTCTACCAATAAATAAATGTGCATAGAGTATGGTAGACATTTAAATCAGCGCTTGAAATTTGATTTTTATCTTTTAGTGTGGAGCTAAACAAAACCCGACTCACCCACTGCAATTCTCGTAAACTTTGCTGCAGTCTACTCAAGCTCTGTGCGCAATAGTGCCAATTGCGAATCAACAAGAACTGCAACTCCCATTAAAGCAGGATTTAAATGGCACCTATGATGAAAATCGTCTTTTGTAAGTGTAGCTGGGCTAGTAAGTATATAATATACAACAGTTAAGTATTAGTGAACTTCATCAAAACTTTACTTTTTTTCCAATTACTTTTGTTTCATATTTTGTTTTCTTAATTATAATGTATTGTATAATGCATAATTGTATAATGTATAATGTAAAGTTTTGGTATAGACCGATTTTCCATGAGGAACCATGTTGGCGAATGTTGTTATGGAGAGCACATATTAGTGATGCACACAGTAACTCATGCGGTGTGTGGGCAGGCAGTGCCATCTTCAGTATTGAATCTGCCGCTGACGGAGTTAGATGCATTAGTGATGTGCGATACCACTGATTTCCTATCCGATCCAATACCAAGTAAAATGAAGGCGAGTATCGACGATACCGATCTGATACTGATACTTTGCCCAAAACTGACTGTTTGGGACATTAAAGTAGCAAGTAGTGTACTTAAAAGTGTCACTTCATACTGAATACGAGTCATATTACGGGTTATTCTTGTTTATTGTTTATTGATGAAGCATGTATATCTTAAAACGCCTGCCTGAAAATCTTAAAAAAAAAACATTCACACTTCTACGTTTAGTGACAAGTTAATCCGGTTCCCCTGAAAGTGTTTTGAATTTTTTTCCGTTGTTTTATCATTGTCACAAAAATCCCAAGCCCCCAAAATACAGCCACATCGCCGCATTTTCTCCCTCTGTACCTGGATAGTGCCTGCCTGCTGCACCTAAGGACTCTGAATGCAATGTCTGTCTCGCCCTAGCAGCACCTGTGCCTCTCCTTTCCTCCTCTTCTGTCCGCCTAGTCGTGACGTTGTCATATTCTGTCTTGTGATTTCTATGTAGATGTTTGATTAGGTTTGTGGTATTACCACAGTACCTCACTGTTTTGTTACACGTGTCACAAACTGCACCGTTTGAGTTTATTGAAGTGAAGTAGCTCCACTCATAACTCTGCTTGCGGTCGCCCATATCCAATGAGTAATTGAACAACATGTGCCAGCGGACTGAGTGGCTACTGGCTAGCTAGCGTGATCTGACTGCAGTTGTATTGTGCCATATTACGCACATGACTTTGCAGGCGGAAGAACAAGTAGTTCCGACTAAGTTGGCATTATTCAGATAAACTAGGGTAATTGTGGTTAGTTTCCACTGTATTTCTATTTCCAATAAACTACATGATTGCTCCAAATTGCTGAAATATCGATATTTTGATAAGATAATCGATTCTAGAACATACAAAGCTGGTATCGGAGATATCAATATTTTAGTATTGATCCGCACATCACTAAGATGCATGCTCTCTCGCTCTGCTAACGTGAGCCTGGTAAGGATTTTCAAGCGTATTTAATGAGTGCACTGTGTTAATTCATGTGACAGTGAATGTATAAATGTTATATAAAGCTATGATGTATCGAAAATGAATGTTAATAATCACATTTTGAGTGCTTAAAGTGACTTTCCTTTCTAATTAGCAGAGTGGGGAAAGAGAGACACGTTTTTCAGCATATTAATTGTGCTCTATGTTTTTGCAGGTATGTTAACTATGTTTGTTAAGTCATGTTTGAATCTGTGATTATACAAGTTTGTTTAAATGAGGTCTGTTTCCAAAGCAATGTAATTTTGCAACTATTAATGCATTTTATTTTATATTGTTAGTTAAATGTTTGCTTGTGTATCATTTCTGATGTTTGACACTATTTTTCATTTTATTGCTCAGTAATTTAGTGACCAGTGAAACATATTCTATTTACAAGTTATTTGACGTTGTATACTAAAACAATGTTGGGGTTGACTGCTATTTTTTGTGGTCTGTTTATTTGTATTTATTTTCTTTTACTTTTTGTTTTTGTTAATTTGTTTGTTATTATTAATGCATCCATCTTCAGTATTGAATCTGCCGCTGACGGAGTTAGATGCATGCTTTCTTGCTCTGCTAACATGAGCCTGAGTGGGAAAAGAGAGACACGTTTTTCAGCATATTAATTGTGCTCTGTGTTTTTGCAGAATAAATCAAACTTGAGACCTCCAACGTCGCTGTCGTCTTATTGAAAAACACACAACCAGAGTAAAACTGCTACATAAGCTGTTTGGACAGAACTGTGTGTATGTATAGTGTGTCCACAGTCATATTGGGGTGATATAAAGACTAAGTTTCTTTTTTGAAATTTCCTGACGTTAAAATAGGATCCAAATCCCTCCCATTTTGAGGCCGACCGCAACTTGACATAGGAGTGCGGTTTCCCCGCCCACTGAATTGATTGACACCCGCACATTATACGCATTACTACGGCAACATGTTAATCATATCAACAAGACAGGACGTGCACAAAGCAACCAGGATAAAAAGATTTGTTCAGTTCACTAGGATCATCAAATGGGAGCAAGAGTTTTACAAGTTTAAAATGTTTTTAAAGCAGTGCAGGTTTGTGATGAATTACAGCGATTTACTTTAGCTTCACTTTCACCACAGCCGCGTGTCAGTACAATTTTAAAAAGACTCTTCAATCTCGGTATATCCACAGATAACAGATATCCATACAACAGTGGATATTAACATTCATTCATTCATTCATTTTCTTGTCGGCTTCGTCCCTTGCGGGGTCGCCACAGTGGAATGAACCACCAACTTATCCAGCACGATTTTACGCAGCGGATGCCCTTCCAGCCGCAACCCATCTCTGGGAATTTCCACACACACACATTCACACTCATACACTATGGACAATTTAGTCTACCCAATTCACCTGTACTGCATGTCTTTGGACTGTGGGGGAAACCGGAGCACACGGAGGAAACCCACGCGAACGCAGGGAGAACAGGCAAACTCCATACAGAAACGCCAACTGACCCAGCCCAGCCGAGGTTCGAACCTGCGACCCAGCGACGTTCTTGCTGTGAGGCAACAGCACTACCTACTGCGCTGGATATTAACATGTATCCTGTAATATTTGCTATTCAAGAAACCCTCGGGTGTTTTTTATTTAATTTAATTTTTTTTAACAGATTTGTGTGTGTGTGTTGAGCATCGCTTAGGACAATGTTAGCACCTGTCAGTTTTAATTGTGGGGAAAACTGGATAATTTTGAGCTTTTGTCAGTTAATTTCATCTTCCAGGTTTAAAATTTTTTTGGGGTGGGATCAAAATCAGTGATGTAAACTGCAAGTGGAGTGATGACGTGATGGTTTCTCATTATTATTCGTAGCGGCGTTTTCTTATCCTATGACAAGACCCTGCTGCTTAATTATTCATGACTGCACAAGCTTTCCAAAGGCAAGACAGACCTGCCAAGCTGTGAGACCTATGTTGATAACTGGGTGAGACCGCATCCACGGACTCTGCAAACGGCACGCAGTATTTATTCCGGTCGGGCCGATAAAGCAAAGCTGTATGTGTGCAGCAAGCATATTTCGTCACCTTGGAATTATAAGGTTCTATCTGCATTCTGAATGATTTTGAGATATTGAGCTTCAAAGTTTGTGTGCGTTAACTTTGTAACGACATTGTGGGTGACTCATTGCAGAAAAGCTTGAAATAACTCCATAACAAATACATCAAATAATCATTGATAAAGTTACGGGAGATGTTTTCTTTCAAGTCTGTCTGTTTATCTGATGCAGTCAAGGCGGAGACAGGCACATTCTGACAGGCACATGGAAACAGTGGGTAAGAAGAACCAGCATTAAAGGCACAGGTCAATAAAACAGCTACATAGTGTTTGCATTTGGAATACATTTCAGGGATGTTGACTTTTATAAAATAACTTCGAGATGGCAGTTAGTATCTCTTATCAAGACTATAATTTTTTAAGCCATCTTAATTTATGACATTTTAGGGCACCATATCTTTTATTAAATGATCAGTATCTGCATCAGTAATTTGTTTGTATTATTATTATTTTTTTTTTTACTTTTTGATAACCTGGTTTTGAATATGTTTTGGGGTGTACTTTTCTATGTGTCAACAGATTATTTTGCCATACATAGTTCATAGTCTAATCTATTATTTCCAATGGAGGTGCAAGGCATGCGCATGCACATTGGGAGTGATGTGATTGCGTATTTCAGGTGCATCTATTTGAAAACTGGGCGATCCGCTTCATACTTTATATGGAATATGCCCTTTTCGGTAGACTAATTACCTCAGAGTCGGGCAAACACCCAGAGATGTATAGTAACGAAGTATAACTACTTCACTACTGTACTTAAGTACTAAAAGGCTGTATCTGTACTCTACTGGAGTATTGTTTTTTTCTTCTACTTTTACTTCAGTACATATTTTCGATGAATTTAATACTTTTACTCCGATAATTTTTTTTAAGTGCTGCATCGTTACTCGTTACAATTATAAAAATGTTTTGAATCTTTCCAAACCCACATTATCACTGCCGGAGCAGCAGATGGCTCTGTCACAGGCAGTACCGCCGCTCCCTATATGCAGAGTACGCAGGCTGCGTAGGGCCTCAACTCCGGAAGGGGGCACCATCTCGGTTGCTCAAAAAAAATATTAACATTTATTTAATAATATTAACTTTACCTGAGTGTAAATAAAAGATATATTAATAATGTGTTGTTAAATACATTTTAAAAAATTCATTTTATGACGAACGCAAAAACAAACATGTGACGTATTTTGTTTCCGTGTACGCGCATAGACGCGTGCGCGCGCCGCGGTCTGGTCCACTTGTTGTTGCGGCTGCTAGCAGCATGTAATTGACTCTATGCACGACTTCTTCCGCGTTTGCGGTTAGCCCGCATGACAACTTCCGGTGCAGCACGGCAATCGCTTTAAGCGGATGGCGCAGGTGAGGATCATAGATTACACTCGCCGTTTCTAGGAGTTTGCTTGGATTATCGTTAATGACATTAAATTAATCATGAGACAGAGAGCTGTCACACCAAGCAGCAACGAAGAGAAGAGGTTCAAATTCTACATTTTGAGTTACATTCATCATTTTGAGGGTGAGTATCATGCTATATATACGAATAGCAATTGAACACTAGCCGTGTTCGTTTCTCACAGTTCATATCGATTATTATGTTATATTTTAATTACCTGCATTATGTCTATCCATCCATCCGTCCTTAATATCCATAAGTATGAACTAGTAGGAGTTATTAACTATAGGTTATAGTTTCCAGGTTTCCTGTAAGGATGGATGACAGGAGAGATCAGCATGACGTGTTTCAGGTGAATGATGAAGTCAGAGAGGCTGCATAGTTTGAAAGGGAGGTTATTTATTCTCAGGATGACCTGATGATCCAGCTCATCTACAAAGACATCAAAATTTTTCAGAAGATGCTGACCATTTCTTTCTTTTCATCTTTCTTTTTTACTTTTACCTGTCAAAGTGACTACAGATCTGAACAAACACACTCACACAACTTCATATTTAACAATTGTTTAATGTTGTATTTTTACACATCGCTGTAAGGGAAATATTTAACGTTTTGTCAAATTATTTATACTGCAGTGAAAATGTCTAAAGTTTTGTTTTTACATTACTTCTGTGCAAATGTCTAGTTACTTATATTTACATATTTCAGGGTTTTTCCTTGTTCAAAATAAGTTGGAGGTGGTATCCCATTCATTACATTTTTGTGACTTGAAATAAATGCAATTTGCATTATTCTTGTAATCTTATATTAAAAACATTATATATTTTTAAAAAGGCATTCATTCAATGTAATTAAATACAACCAGTGCTTGAGCATCACTTGGAGTCTGACAGTAGTTGCCTGCCTGATTTTTTTTGTCAAAAGGCAGAGGTGGTACATTTGATGGAGGTAAGCGCTGCATAATTCCCTATGCACAAAAACCCCTGCTTATTTACACATGCAGTGCAAGTATCTAAAGTTATTTATATTGTTCTGTAATATATGTTTAAATGATTATGTTGAAATGAATGTTTATTATATTGACAACTTAATAATCCTGCAGTGCAGGCAACAACATATAAACTATGTACAGTGTGTGTTTATATAATTTTTTTACATGAGTAAATTTAGGTTCATCATCTACTCTTTAATCTTTAGCTCAAGCTTTTACTAATGGGCAGAAGGCAAGCCGTTGTATAAGTCTGGTTGATGCTCGCTGTAATAGAAAGAGATGATGATCGTCCAGCTTGTGTCGCTTCATGCTGCGGATGAGACACTCTGTGGACCCTCAGCCGTGCGATGGACGGTGTCTCCCTCACACTTGCTCTTACTCTGGATGTTGTAGGATGCAAGTTGTGAACCTAAATCAGATGTAATGCATGTAGATGTATAAATCAGAAAGAAATGTATTAGATTTTGCATATAAATACTTGTGCTTAACACATTTTGGCTGCGTTCGAAACCGCATACTTCTCTACTATTAGGTATGGAAAAAGCAGTATGCGAGCGATTGAGTATGTTTGAATCCCCAATGTTCAAAAAAGAGTAGGCGAGAATTATCTTAATCCTCGCGAGATTCGGCCATACGTATACTCAATTTGCCTAGATATGTGCATACTCACCCACAACATAATGGGAGAAAACAGTACGCGAAGAAAGAAGTACGTTTGAAACTTCAGTAATCATAAAAGTGTAGGCGAGAAATCCCCGGATGCCCTACTGCTTCTGGCCAGCTTCCGGAGTATTCTCGGATGGTTACTTATCTATCCCAGGAGGCCATGGGAAAGCCTTCAGCGCGGAGAAGAAGAAGCAGGAGAAGAGGATACGTCATAATATTGAGGAAAAACGGGACGCGGACGCTTTGAAACGTAAGTTATTGGAAAGCAAAGAGACGCTTCCCTGAGTTAAATCGCATGTGTTGAGCTAACGGTAGTGTACAGTGAACTGTAGAGTTACTGACAGTGTAAAGATGCTTTATAGTAACATTATGTTTGTTTTATTTTGCTCTAAAACATAATTATGTGGGAACTTGAAGCACATAACGTTACGCTTCAAACGTGAATTTACATAAACAAAAGACAATTATTAAATGTCTGACATAAATATATGAGAAGCAGATCAGCAAATGACAACATTAAACAGACACCTGAGTGAGTGATGTGTTTGTGCTAATGTAGCATTCACTGCTGTATAATGATAATAAACCTAAATAAAACCAAAATTCATTTGTTTTATCTGTTCATTTGTATAGGTGATAATGAGAAATTTATTTATTTTTATTTTCGAACACAAAATGACATTAGTCTGTTAAAATGACTTCTTTATTTTGTATGATCTGAAATATCCTCAGGTGCCCTGTGCATTGAGGATGAAGAAGCGCAGCAGTGTGCTGGAGATGATGAAGGAGATGATGTTGGAGATGCTGTAGTGCTTTGGACAAGACCCTGACAGATGTTGCTGTGGTCTCTTCTTTTTTAGAATAGGTTTCTCAGGCATGGACAGCTTCATGTCTTAACCCCGTTTTAGTCTGACTGCAGCAGTGATGATGCTGATGATGATGACGAACACTAATGACACCTGCTGATCATCTGCAGAACTGGCCCCGCTGTGTGGAGATGCAGCAGAACATGCGGTTTTACATGATTGTAGAACAAGTTTGAATAAAGCTTTGTTTCATGTGTTGTGGACTTATTTGTCTTGGCTATTTTTATTCATTCTTTTAATCATATATTAATG
Organism: Danio kyathit; assembly: GCA_903798195.1. Classification (NCBI taxonomy): domain Eukaryota; kingdom Metazoa; phylum Chordata; class Actinopteri; order Cypriniformes; family Danionidae; genus Danio; species Danio kyathit. The sequence continues at coordinate 4,650,357 of LR812538.1, read as the reverse complement.
TTTCCTTTTATGGTCAATAAATGAAATAATAATTTTTCAATAATATATATTTCATATTTTGACAGAAAATGAAGATGTACTCACTTTGCTACATTTGACTAGTGACTATTAATGCATAGCTGTGGCATATAAAACAAATGTTAATTTGTATTTTGTTTCATTTATATATATGATTTGTTTGATTTATATAGATGTCCTTCATTATTGAAATTAAAAATATATATTTTAAGGTATAGAATAAATTAAAATGTTAATTCCCTTCTTCAAATTGTGGTCATGTAAAACAAGCAGACTAAAGCAATACTGTACGCAAAGATGAACATCACTCTTGGATGGCCTACAGTAAGTAACAGCACACTATTGATGCCAATATAATAAAATATTACAATAATTCTCCATATCTTCTGGTATATGAAGAGTTCAGATGCAAAAACCTTTAAATGCCATCTGTTCGAAAAAAATTTGCAAGCTCTGGTGTGTATGTTCAGTTAATCCACTTTTATGGCAAAAAAAATAGGTTCTTTGGATTGCCATTAAAGTAAAATAACTATATTGGAGGCTGAGAAAAATGTTCAATTTACAAGAAAATTTTAGATGGCACAAGGTTTATATAAGTCACGTTACTGATGCTATGAGTTGCTTCTGTCCCTGTTATCTTATTTATATTATTATTATAGGATTGTTATAGCTATTATTAATAAAGAACTTATAATTTATACAGGCTCTGAATAACATGGTTGTATCGTTTACAATTAACAAAACTGACGTAAATGTATTGGGTTTCTTGTATTATGAGATTATATGCACACAAATGCACAATGAGAAGGTTAAATATATCTGTGTTCAATAATCAAACAAGTCAGCAAAACAAACGAGATTTAAGCAGGTTACTTGTGGATGAAAAATGTTATACAAACAATAAAGACAACAACAAATTCATGTGAAATTTTTAAAAAATAAAAATATTAATTTAAATTAAGATTCATTCGACCTGCAATTTCTTTAAAGTTGTTGCGCTTCTAACATCAGTCACATGATAACGTAAACATGGCAGATGAAGTACGATCCTATTCATACTTAACGAGATTTGGCTGTTGAGTGCCTACTCTTTTAGTCCTTGTTAAGAAAGTACTTATTGAAATTGAGTACCTACTCATTGAGTATGCGGTTTCGAACGCAGCCTTTGTCTATTACATGACACTAGAATGTTTAGAGTGTGTGTGCGTGTGTGGATATATATATATATATATATATATATATATATATATATATATATATATATATATATATATATATATTGATGTGTTTGCTGTAAAAGTTGACACAAAAGAAGAACAGGGTTATGTGCCATTTATTTTTAATGGATTTGTGTCTTTGGTGGGTAATTCTAACAGTCAAAAACCAGTTAAAATTATCCGTGACACAGGAGCTGCTCAAAGTTTTATTCTGGAAGGAGTATTACCTTTGTCGGAGCAAAGTTCTATTGGCTCGAATGTTTTAGTGCAGGGTTTTGAGATGAGCTTTGTGAACGTGCCTTTGCACGAGATTGAAATTAATTCTTCCCTTGTTGTTGGCCACGTTGTTGTTGGTGTGCAACCATGTCTTCCTTTACGAGATGTCACTTTTATTTTAGGGAATGACTTAGCGGGAGGAAAAGTTTTTGCTAACCCTGAAGTGACTGATGTACCTCTTCCTTGTGCGACCCCTGATGAACTAAAGCAGAAATACACAGAGGTATTTCCCTCGTGTGCTGTTAGCGCCATGGCTCAGAGACAGAAAGAGAAGAATCTTAAGTCGGAAGAAGAATGGGATTTGAAAAATTTGTTCCACTCTGCTTCAGATTCTTTGGAAGGTAACCGTTCAAATACTAATAACAGTTCAGACTTCGCTGTTAAAGTTAATGAACTTGCTGAGTTTGCTAAATTGTCTCTTTCACGCGAGCAACTTATTAGTGAACAGAGGAAAGATGTAACTATGGCAACCCTTTTTGAAGCTGTGGTTCCTTTGGAGGAACTTGATGTATCACAAGGATACATTGTGAATGATGGTGTGTTAATGAAGAAGTGAAAACCATCCACTGCAACTACTGAAGATGAGTGGCAGATCGTTAAGCAGATTATGTAGTAGTTTGAACTTTAAATAGAACTTACCTGAAGGTGTTGAAGTAAAAGCTTCTTTTGATCCAATATTTGGCCATCTAACTGTTTTTTGTTTAAATCAGTTCAATTACTGGGAAGTGTGCCTTCCATTTCCTTCCTATTTTTCTCCCAGGCAGCCCTGGCAAACATGGTTTGAAAAGGAACGTATATGCATGTTGCATTATTAATAAGTCCATAGCAATAATATCCTGCAGTACAGAACAACAATTGTTTTAGCATTTATGGTTGTTAGGAATCAAAGCCTTTACTAATATTGCTACTTGTTAAGTTACAGGAACACTCGATTAAAAACAATTCAGAGCACTATTCTGCAGTTAATTAAAATGTAAATTAGACTAATTCCAACCTTTATCATATATGCATATATCCCAGATTTCTGTGCAAGGAAGACCACTTTGCGGATGAGCTCTGTCTAGTGCAGTACTCCTCCTTTCATCCTGCTCTGTTCATTTCCAGTGCACACTATATTTAAGTTTGGAGCTGCATGTCTGATTAAATAATGCAGAAGTGTAGCACTGGTTAAGAACTTTTCAAATTAAAGTTTCATTTTCATTTTTTTTACTTGAATGAAAGCAAACCTTTTATCTTTTAAGAGAAAACAAGTCTTTTTCTTTGAGTGACAACACAGGCTGTGTGGCATGTTGTGTTTTGCTCAGGTTGTTCTCATGTTCCATCTCAGATAACCCCCCCCCCCTGGTGACCTGTTCTAGTGGACTTATCCATTCCTCACTAATTTTTAGATTTTTTGCAAGTAGTTTTCAAACGGAAAACAGCTCATTCCCAGATAGCATACGAATGTGGGCCACTTTAGGCAGTTATGCGGCACTGGTGGTCTTCCTTCGGCCCAGACAAAATGAATGTGAGCCTGAAGTGGCCCACCTGTACAATGGCAAAAGTGGGCCAAAGATTCAAATTCATATATGGGCCATTAAAAATGGCCCAGAGAAAATATGGCAAATGTGGCCCAGTTATCCTAAAACATATGTGGACCACTTTTGGAAAATAGTCGGAAGAGTAAGCTTTGGCTAATGTGGCTGTGAGCCTATAGTGGCCCAGAGAAGATATGGCAGATATGGCCCAGTTATCTTAATACATGTGTGGACCACATAGACTAAAGTCACCATCATAGAGAAAAGTGTTTGCTTTAGTTGGGCTCATAGCCCTGAACCTCATAATGTAAAAATTTATTGGGCTGCTGTAACTTTTAAGAACTGTGCTTGAAAAGTTTACTCATTATTTATATTTATTATTATTATTTATGTTTATTCATAACCTGTGATGAAATAATATAATTCACTGATGATAACCAATGTTTAATCCATTAGAAGTAACATAATTACATGCTTGCACATGCCACTGAATTCTAAAGGTTAATAAGCTAAAAAAAATCTATGGTTCAACTTCTGCTCACAGAGGCATAAATAATCAGCGTATGAACCTTAACCACGGTGAAAATTAAAAAAATGAACAAAACTCACAAACATCACGAACAGTATACTGATCAACAATGTCAACATAAACAGCAGAATCAAAAGCAAATAATGAAAACTGTAGCATCAATAAGCTATAGAATGTATTCATACTGCAATGCATGCTGGGATTTTGGTACTTTGTCACACCCAGCAAGTGTAATGTGTAGGCCAGATCTGGGCCAGAATAAAAGCAAATTGTGGCTCAGAATAAGGGTCAGTTCTGGTACACTTGGTTGAATTCTGGCTGATAGGTGGTATTGCTTTGGCTTATTTGTTTCTTTGGAGCGGACGGCCCTAGAGCCATCATTCCATTTAGTATGTGGTCCAGATGTAAGTGTCTGGTGTGGGCCTAATCTGGGCCAGAATAACGCCCCATTCACACGGGGCGTCAGCTTCAAAGCTTCCCATTCACTTTGAATGGGTGACGTCAGGCGTTGCCGAACTGCATTGTGGATCCGTCGGCGCCGCTTCAGAGGGACATGCTCAACTTTTCAAGCGCCGACGGAAGCGTCAGCCAATCAGATCGCTGTATGCAAATACACCAGCTCCAACAGTGGCCTATTGCTGACTAATTTCATTGGCTGACGCTGCTATGACGATCGCGTCAGCCCCAACTTTAGACACGCCCTCTGTCAAGCGTTGACGCTGAAGCCCTGTGTAAATGGGGCGTAAAAGCAAACTGTGGCCCGGAAAAGGGTCAGTTCTGGTTTGTTTGGTTGAATTCTGGCTGATATGTGATATTGCTATGGCTTAATTGTGGCCCAGATCTGGCAAACAGGAGCGGACCGCCCAAGTGCCACCATTCCATGCGGTATGTGGGCCGGATGTAAGTGTCTGATGTGGGCCGGATTTGAGCCACATGGATTTTGCTAGCTGGGTTTCATTTAGTCTTGCATCTTCATGAAGATGTGTTAGTCCATGGACTCATCTGGCTCCAGCATTATAGACATGGCCACAGTTAATGACAAGAAATGACTGTATTTTTCTTTGGACAGCAGGTTTTTAGGACTACAAACAGTATTTGTCATATAACATTTGATGTAAGATAGTTACAATCTTACAAGAGATTTTACCATGTGAAATCAACATGCAGCCTGTTAATGATTGACCCTTAATACGATGGTATGGGGCGTGGCCCCCGCCCTCCAGGGCAACCGCTTATTGCAAGACAGTGCCATGGGGATGGACCAAACCAGGTCGCTTAAATACACCCTGCAACAAGAAAACTTTGCTTTTTGCATTAGCCGGCTTGTGCTCGCTGTTGCTCTCTGCACCATCTCGCCTGCCCGGACACCGCGCTGCCACACGATTGGGTCACCACAAACTTTCCATGCAACCTCTTAAGTTTCGGGACTGCTGAAACCACAAGATCTTCTGCAAACCGACTTTCAGTAGTCCATTACCCTGGTAACCCAGGACAACCTCCATTCACGAGCGAGGGAATCCAAAAGACGTCACCGAAGTGAGTCACCACCCAATCAGGACCACCATGCTTCCCGAGGCCAGCCCGGCGAGGGAAACTCAAGTCAAGACTTAAGCAAAAGCGCAAGTAACACAAACAAATGTTGTCTCTTGCCGATTTGGTGCAGATTGATCTTAAGCAGTGAAAGATAAGCCAAATCTCTGCTTTTGTGGTTTCTCAGGTGTGGTTTCTCTGGTGTCCCGTTCAGCTCTTTTTTTTTTTGTCTGTCCAGACAAAAAAACATTAGGTTTGAAGAGAGCACAGCTACTCTTTATTCAAGTGCACAGAATGGTTAAGTATATACTACATAGCAATAAAAAAAAACTGTCAGAAAATTTGGAAATCTGAAACTAATATAAAGATATGTTGTTTGCAGTGTGCTTTAAGAGAAAGAGCAGGCCTCAGATATTAGATGAGCCATCTGTTATACATTACTGTTAATGATGTTCATAATTTTTTTAAATCTAAATGTGCAATCTCACAACTGACCAGTGCCAAAAAAATCAAGAGATGTTTAATATAACAGCAATAAAGTACTGTAACAGTTCTGTGTAAAGCTGTTGTGAAAAAACTGTGCACAATTATTGCAAGCAATATAAACATTTATTTGGAAATATAAGTAGTTAGTTCAGTATTTGCTTCTGAAGAGCATTCATTTATACTCAAGTGATTGTAAGAAGTCCGACTTACCAAGATGACACTGTAGTGGTATTGACTGTAGCTAGCATTAAGTTGGTCTTGTCCAGGATCTCTCTGCAGTCTTCAAGCAGCTGCTTAATGTCACTGTACGTCATCACAATTGCCTGAGGAATGGGAATGATTTTGCCCTTTGGGCCTGTTTCTTGCTTCCCTGAACTCCTTCAAAAGCTTCAGCATTACACATTGTGAAACCCTGTTGACATTAGGTCTCTGGGCAGCCTGGCCATGAATCATGAACAGTCTGTGGATATAAAAATGCTTTGATTAAATTATGTATGATCTGTATTTAATGTCTCATTATTTTTACACAAATAGATTAAATTATTACATAGGCAGCATCAAAAGACCAATATCAAATGTTACAATTTAACTTGCCTCTCACCTGCTTGTTGACCAGGGGCTGAGCCACTGCGCTTCCGTGAAGCTCTCAAAGGACCTTTCAATACCTTTTTTTTGCTATTAAGTGAATACTTGGAGGGAGACTGGTCAATGGCATCCAAACATGAATACAACCGCAAGATCTCTGCTATCTCATTGGTAGATAAAACAGTGATAGTGCGGTTGAGGCTGACGAGAGACCCTGCCAGGTTATCCACCGCATCCCATCCAGAAACACCCCTTAAGTCACATCTACTGTTCTGGGCCTCAAAGACAGCTACTGGAGGGTCAGGATCACCAGCTGCAATGTCAGCTGCATGGCACACAGTTGTGTCAATTTCACTGTCATCTTCAGTCTCCTCTCTAGGAATTTCAGGCATGTCATTTTGATGTGAAAATCAACTGGTGTCCTCTATTGGACTGAGCCAACAAGTACTCCACTGCGATGCGCTGCCCGGCAATATTTAAGACAGGAGAGAGAGTAATAATACAATGCTTAGTCCTGAGACATAATCTTACCAGTGGGTTTTTCTGGAAGGGTGAATTCTGGCATCACAGCCCTACCAGGGACCCGTTGGCTTATGCTATTTAAATGAGACATTAAACACACATCAAATGTCCTGACGCCACAGACACAACTTCTTTTCCCCAGCTCATGTTCCATTGTGAGGCCCCCTCTAACATGTACATTTGTGTGTGCATGGCATTGCATCTCCATCCTAGGAAATAAAAATTCAGACAGCAGTTATTTTAAACTGAGAAAACTACAATTGTATGACACATATAGTATAGTTATAGTACAGTATAGTTATAGTATAGTATAGTTATAGTACAGTAACACAAAATGCAGAGACAACTAGCTGGTTGTAAATTCCATGAAAACAATTTAAATCAATAAATTAAATGAAAAGAAGCCAAATCCAGTTAGTGGCCAGGGTACAACTATTATGCTAAATATTTTTAATCCAGATAACCCAATGACTGGGTCTATCAGAAATGTCTGCTGGGAGTGAAATAGCTTTTTACTGCACATCTGGTATAATATTAATGTTGTTTTTTAGTTCATTCATACAGAAGATTAACCTCAACACTCACAGTGTTTTACACTCAACTTCTATATGATTTATTTATTAATGGGGGTAGGCAAAGGGAAAGTAGTAAAAATAGAATTGAGATCGGCCTGAACCTCATCAATTTTGGATTTCCGTGATATTTGGGAATAATGTTCCAAAAATAGTTTACATAGATGAAGAAAAAAGCCATAATATTTAAAATTGTGTAACATTCCAGCATGTCAGGCAGGGATGAGAGTAGTGGTAAAATATGATGGTGTAGTTATAATTAAAAGGTGAATCAAAACTGATTCAGTTCAGTTTAATACAACTGTCACTGTTGAAGGAAGATCCACTAAAGAGCAACTCCGCCAGCTCTGACCAAGCAAGCCAGAGGGACAGTGGACAGAACCAAAACTCCACCGGTTGATGAAAGTAGAGAACAAACGTTAAAGAAACCAGGCTCAGCCAGGGATCAATTCTCCTCTGGCCAGACATAAAGGGAAGAGTTGTGGTCTAAAAGACTCTGGAAGGCTTCAGAAAGATGAGTGTCCGTCATGGAGAAAGTGCAGGTTTGAGTCGGTCAACGGCAGGTGTCCAGAATAGCTTATGGCATCAATGCAGAGACTCGTCCATGATCACCACAGCATCTGCTCTGGATACATTAGACATTGACAGCAATCAGTATGTCAGTAATAGCATACGTCACATTTATAGCATACAGTCTGTGAAAAGAGAAAAAAAATCTTTAAATAAAACAGTAAAATTAAAGACCACAATTACTGTATAATAATGTAGAACAATTTAACTGTATTATTTTAGCCTTTATATTATTTTTATTCAGTACTCCCTGACATATAGGTAGATACATGAAATCAAAAATAAAGAAAATTAATTTAAAAGGTGATGTACAGAATATATGAGCTTGCTGACCTTGCCTGTGAGGGTCCAACTTGTCCTTTGAGGATTCAATGGCAGATTTCTCTGTGAGTGTGCATCTTGCCGGAGTTGCTAGGGCAAAACTTGTGACTTTTTACCCTTTTATACATTTTGGGAGAGTAACATCAGAATCAGCCAGAGAAATCAGGAACAAATGAGAAATAAGCTAAATTATTATAAAATGTTTTACACAACATAAAAAGCAATCACTATGCAACTCAAGCTCAATAAGTGGTCAGGATTACACGAAAAGGCACCAGATTTTTTTTAAATGTGGGAACTATTAGAGGAAGAAAAAGAGTTTGTACATGAAACTGCTAACAACAAATCTGTGAACAACTTAATATTTAAAAATCTAATAAAAATGAGGAAGACATATGCATTACCTTGAACAATTAAGCGAGGGGTGCTTGGTAGCATCACACTTTTTCAACATCCATGGCTGTGGCACAAGGCTGTAAAAACTGATAAATATAATAAGAGTAGAATAAGACTCAATATTTGACTCTGTATGAGTTAAAATGTGTGGACAAATCATTCCTTGTCCCCATCAATTTAACTTTGAATAGGCAATATACATTTGTTCCATGCACTATAGTTATCACGTACACCTAAACACCACAAAAAATAAAATGTACAGTGACTCTATACAATAAGTTCACATTAGTAAATGTTAGTAATGCATTAATATTACCACTATGAAATTGACAATGACATTGACTATGTAAATGTTAGCTTAAAAATACAACTGAATGGGGTATATGCACACAGACTTTTAATTTTCAGTCAGTCAGCCCAAGCGCATCACTGCCAATATAAAAATCTGAATAATCTTAAAAGACTCTCTAAATGTTTAAATGCTAAATAATTATTTACTGTATATTAACTACTGTTATGTTACAAAACAAACAACTGACCACTCTTATGTGGTTAATTTACTTTGCATTTGCCATAATCTATGACAATAACATTTTATTGGCTGACAATGATGGTCATAATGACTATGTGAAGGCCAGCTTACCTGAACTTTATTCTGCATGGTCACTTCAATGTTGTGCTGAAATAGAGAATGCAGTTAACACTAATTTAATTAAAGTTAAGAGAAATTACCTTTCTCTTTACCTTTTCTCATGGTCACGTGAAGTACTTCACCTTCACTTCACTTCACTTCAATACTGTGCTGAAATAGAGAGAGCAGTTAACAGTTAAAGATAACAAAATCACCTTTCTTTTTTCAGGTACTAACGTTATGCTAAAACAAAATTCACGAGCACTAACTTACAAGCGCCGTCTGTAAATTTTTTTGTGTAAAAATGGCGATTATCCCGTCTGTTAACGAATAACATGGCATAAGAACCTAACGTTACAACTAAAGCTAACTTACTTGGTTAAGGTAATTCTGTTAAATGACATGCACTGTACAGAAATATACACAAAACAATAATTTTTCAACACTTACCGTGGGTGAATCCATTGACTGAGACGTCGACGGTTATGGTTCAAATGAGGCGTTGCCTGTGGTGACGGACGGTGCTTGTTTCCGGTCGAGTCAGCTCGGTTCTATGAATCGGCTCACTTAAGTGAATAGTAAAGAGTCGAATCCGCCTGAAAATCATTCCTTTTTGTATAATAATGTGATGCAACAATATGATTCATTAATCATTACTATTTCGCTATACTGCTCGGCCACACGCATTGTATACACTGATTCTATGTTGATAAGTATGCGCTTGTGAACACGTGTGATAATTCCAGAGCAAGCAGTTCAATCTGATTCAATGTCACGTGAGTGCTAAACCGAATCAGTGCAAAAGTGATATTGTGTTTTTAGTTTATTTATAAAGATTTTGTGTCATTTTAAATGAGTCGATAGCGCAGATTCCTAACCTCTAGGTGTGTTTAACAGTCTTTGGTTTCATGGATCAATTATTTTTGTTACAGTTTATCACGTTTTAGCCAAGTACAAAATTATGTTTATTAAAAAAAAATGTCATATTTACATAATCTTATAGATTTAAATAAAGGTGCAATGCACCCAAAAATGAACATTTAACATTCATGTTTCAAACCTGGATGATTTATTTATTTAAAGTTATTTTTGAAGATGTGGTAGCCAAATTGTTTTTTGTTTTGCAACATTCATATATATATTCATATATATATATATATATATATATATATATATATATATATATATATATATATATATATAGTGCCTGTACTACTATATTAATTGTTATGCTAAAATAAAAAGTTTGAATTCCTATAACTATTGTGCAAAACATATAGCCCTTTTTTACAGTAATTTTCTGTAATCATGCTGCCATCCTTAATGTCACAATAAAATTTTGAATACAACATACTGTGAATTTTTACAGTTAAATCCTGTAAAGGGATACTAATGTAATTTACTGTGAAAAATTACAGGAACATTGTGAATTTCTGACAGATAGACAGATAGATAGATAGATAATTTTATTTGGGTTGACAGCATCAACAGCGTCTCTCTTATACAGTAATGAGTTATTTACAAATGTTTTAAATGGGCTTTCAATGCATTTGACATTTAATTACTTTCTAAAAGTATAATGAAGTTAATTGCATGAATGAAAACCTACACTGAAATTCCTACAAAATTTAACAAAAGTAAACAACTTCTGTTTATTTTAATAATGTGTTTTCAACATTCTTACAAAGTTCATTTTCAAAGCATAGTTATAGTAATACTAAAATATATTACCATGAAGTTCTAAATAAATACATTTGTAAAAAAAATAAACTAAGCATTTAATTAAAGTGCATTTTTCAGAAATATATTTTTAGAAAATATACTAAATTACAATTATTTTTAAGTGTGTTAAAAGTTATATATAAAAGTATGGTAATAATACACTTTTAATATATTTCAATTAAATATACTTTTGGTTAGTATACTTTCAATGTACTATTAGAATTAAAAATATATTTGCAATACAATTTAGTATACTTTTTTTTTCACCAGGGAAGCCCTGTGGCTCAGAGCAGTAAGCTCCCACACTGATTCCAGCAGCCCTGAAATCATGGCCCAAATCTCCTCAGTCTTGCGTGTTCGCCGCCTAAAGTGCTTTGCGAGTTCACCTAAGCTGATGCTGGCCATGAGCTGGGCTACTCTTCAACTCCCCTCTTTTGGCTGCCTTAAGTTCTTTCACATCCTCTTGATCCCACTCAAATATACAAGAGGAAAGTTTTGAACAAAAAATACCCTAGAGAGGGTGGTGTTCTGTAGTAAGGCAGCATTTGAATCTTTTCATAAAATGGAAGATATCAAGCCTGACAATAGACTTCCATGGCCGGAAAAGATTTAGCACCACGAGTGCACCTGTGGAAAAAATAAATGTTAGAGGGAAACTATAAAATAAAAAAGCATGCATTTGATTTCACTTCAAATCACAACTCATTTTTATTTACAATTAAAAAACAATTACAAATAAAAAGGACACATTTATCAAGATGATCTAATTTAATCAGAAATTAGTTTATTACAGTTTATGGTATAAATTCAGATAAGAAAATAAACTGCATTTTTGTTGTTATTCAAATATTTATTTTTTTAAAGTAAAAAGTCAAATGTTTTAAATACAATTTTAATGATGGAGTCAGTATTTATTTATTAATAATAAATTTCCATCATCATTAGGGAAAGGGAGCATTTTAAGATTTTTAACTTTTGTCAAATACACTGCACATTTAATAAAATTTCACCTGACTGACTACACCAATCCCGGTCAACATAGATGATCTCAGGCTCTGGCTCCCCAGCATTGTGGTAGCGTCTGACGATGCCCTGGCACAGCTCTTCCAGTCCTGCACCTTCAGCTGTTGTAAGACACTGTTCAAAACCTGACCAAGCTCATTCCCATGTTGGTCATCCATGCAGCCGTGTCCCCAATGCACTGGCCAGCTTTTTGGTAACCTGAAAAACAAACATAAAACAAACTTAGACATTTGGCAGGCCTAATTATACATTTCATTTTTTTTTTCGTCACAAATGCACACATTTTTATGATTACAATGAAATTAAATCTATTCTAATTATTTACATGAATTGCTAAAGATAAACCTTATAGTCAAACTTTCATGTATTGTACCTTCTTTGTAGAAAGTATTTTCAGGATAGGGCCATAGGTGGAGGTAATTACCCCTTTCGTCTCATCCAGATTTCTGACAATGTCATTTGAGTGGACAGTCTCAAACCACTGCGTGAGTGACAGTGGCGAAAACGGTGCAGGTGCAGAAAAGGGAGGTACAGTTGCAGACTGGACCAGGGCAAACTTTTTCAAATGATGCTCACAGTCAGAGAGGTACTGATTGGTCCATCGGGCCCAGTCTTCCCTGTGGACTTCTTCCACAGCTGCCTGAAAGTAGGAGGAACTATTGCCACTTGTCCTTGGCCTGAGGAAGTTCACACATTTCCTGTCCACTGTTGAGTGGTAATGTTGAGTGGTAAAAACTGCTGGAAGCAGGGTCCTGTGTGCCACGTCCAGTTGTGAAAGGATGTCCTGGCTCCATGGACACACTCGTAGGTGGAGTGGGCCATGGAGGTGGAGTTGGCCGTGGAGATTGAGTGGACTCTGGAGGTGGAGTGGGCCATGGAGGTGGAGTGGCCTGTGGACATGAAGTGGACTCTGGAGGTAGCAGCGGGGATGGAGATGGCAATTTACATGGAGATGGAGATGGGTGTGGAGATGAAGTGGTGTGCTGAGATGGAGTAGGCCAAGGGGATGGAGACAGTAGTGATAGCAGTGGAGACTTAAAGTTTTGTGGTGGTGGCAGCCCTGCTGGTGT